>JARJLG010000292.1:0-101605 GCA_029448575.1 Mycena maculata | reverse complement strand
TCAAAGTCCATCTTCCCACGGTCAGTTGAGGCGCGCTAAAAGCTTAGAGAAATTTCGAAAATCCCAAGAAAAATCGACATGACTATTTGAGAGGCCATTCTATCTACTACAAGATAGAATAGTCTCTATTGGCAAGCGTTCAGAAAATTGTAATGAAAAATCAAGAAAATTTGAGTGTCCAAAGGCGAGCGAATCCGAAGGGAGTGCAACGAGCAGGGAAAAACTCAGAAAAGGGTGCCATTCACCACTTTGCTGGTTTTTCCTTCGTTTTACGCACCCGCCCTGGAACAGCCACCTAGCGCGCGCCACCCGAAGTCCCCTCGCTGCGGCCATTCTTGAGTGGATCGTCCATGCCTTCAAAATCGGAAGCCGGCTGATCCAGGGTAGCGAAGACCTCGCTGGGGTTCTGCCAGATTCCGGCTCCCTGGTCAAACTCTAAAGAACGAAGCCTTAGTTAACTAAGAAAAGCAGAGTGATAAAAGATGTACCTTCGACGATTTGAGCGGCCTCGGGTCCCTCGGGCATGGTGTACCGCTTGATAGTGGAGGCAGCATGTTCAGGAAGCCCAGGAGGGTGAGGAGCGAGGTCCGAGAGAGGTGCAGCGTCGGAAACGACATTCTGCTCGCCAGAAGGACGAATGTCGAAAGCCTCCATGTGGCGGCGTGAGTGAAGGAAACGCTGACGGGCGAGGATGATGTTATAAATATCAACTCGATTGTTGATAACCTCGATGAGGTCCTCGGTCGCGTTATCGGGAGTGAAGCGGTCCTTGAAGTTGAAGACCCCAACGGTACGAATGGTGTTGTTGGCGCAGTCTTGGAACTCGAGCCACTTGTCACGGAACTCCTGGGTGGCGTGGACGGCCTCGACTTGAGCGCGCTGAGCGCGGACGAACGCGGAGTGCATCTCCTCGACGAGACGCCAGATATCTGGAAAAGTCAGCAAAAATGAAAGACCAAATAGATAGACGACGCACGACCGTAGCCGGTATGAAACCAGGGCATGGCGAGCAGACGGAAGTGCTCGAGTTGACGGTCCGTGAACTTGAAAGAGCACGGGTTCTTGTTCTGGAGCTCGCAGGCGGTGCAGTAAGCACCGTAGCCTCGGAACTCGCAAAGACGATCGAAAAGAATGCATGTCAAGCATGCGTAACCGGGCTAGAACATGAGTAAGAACAAATGCGAATAAAAGCGGAAGAGCGACCCACGTTGTTCAAAATACGGGTCAGAATTTTCGTGACCTTCCGTGGGTTGATGCGCACGACGGAAGGAAGGCGCATCCGGTTGGTCGGGAGGGTAACGCGAGTGGGTGCGGGCTCTTGGGGCTGACCATCCCAATATTGAGGATCGGTGACGGGGTGCCACGGTTCCCCGGGCAAGGCGCGCTTGCGCCCATGCGGATGCTTGCGCTGCGCGAGGTGGGCGGTCTGGACGCGGTGAAGTTTTGGGTGAGCAACCTCGGGGATGGGCGGGGTCTCGCGGTCACTCTCGACTTCGTGCTCGCCATCGGAAGCTGGGGGGATATAATCGGGTTCATCGTTGGACTCCTAGACAAGACGAATCAGAAACAGCAGTTAGATAACTAAGGGATAGGACTTACCTCGGACTCTACCTCGACCCGTTTACGTTTGCCCTTCTGGCGGTCAGATAGGCGGCGTGGGGGCTGAGTCTTGGGAAGAACGTTCTCGTTCCGAGGACGCGGTGGTACGACAACGCCGGCAAAGATGACCTTCTTGGGCTTGGGAATACGAGATGGTGGAGGCGAAGATGGGGGGACGTCGAGCATCTCAACGTCACCGGAAGGGGATTTGTCGCGCTGACTGGGTGATGGAGAACGAGACAAGCGCAGGGCGCTAACGTCCGGAATGAGGGGCTCGGTGGGAAGGTCCTCCGACGCGGCGTCAATGCCGGACAAGGACACTGGGCGAGACGCAGGGCCGGGGGTACGAGAGCGGATACGGCGCGCCTTTGGGGGTAGCGGCGCCGACTCCAGCTCCTCGTCCTCAGATTCGGGAGAAGGTTTTGAAGAGATGCGTCGTAGACGCGCGGGGCTTGAAGGGCCTGCTTCGACTTGTGGAGGGGGCAAAATCTCGCGCCCTTTGCCTTTGGGCTGACGTGTGGAGGTGCGGCCGCGGGGCTCAGCGTCCACCGCGGAACCAGGAGCGGTGTTCTTTACAAAAGCGCTGACTGGGGGTAGAGACCAATTCAGAGGGACCCGGTGGGGCTGACGCTGAAGACAAACGGGTGAAAAGGACGAAAAAGAGACGGGAGGTGTTGACATACCGACCACGACTTGACCTCACTGGGGAGGAAGGGCACGAGTTCCTGCTTGACGCGAGAACTAGGGAGGAGGCCGTAAACGCGACGCAAGGGATACAAATATTTCTTGATATCAGCCGGATAAGCGGTGGGGAACTCGTTACGATAATCATGCTGGAGTGAAAAAGAGAGGAGGTGTCTTAGTTAACTAAGGCATGGCCTAGAAGAACTAAGACATACCAAGGTGGGCAACGCGATCTCCATGGCGTCCAAGACCTCCTGCTCGCTGATCTTGAGCGACTCGGGGTTCACCATGAACAGGTGTGCGGTAACCCAGCCAGGTTGCCGGAAGAAGTGCCAAGGGTCGATGATTCGTCCATTGGCGTCGCGGTCAGCAAGGGTGGCGACAGAAGAGGACATGACAAAGCAGGCGGACCGACGTGAAAGTCAGGCTGGACGGGCTGACGCTGAAGTCAAGCCAGAGAAAGTGTTCTTGAGGAATAAAAAGAGCGGCGGCGTTGGTTAACCAAGGGCGGTGGTGGAGTCAGGACAAGAAAAACGAGTGGCTCACCTAGCCGAAGGCTGCGCAGTTATTCTGAGATGCAGAATAAACTCTGCAAGGAAGCGCGCCTTAAGGCGCATCTCAATTGAACCCTGGGAAAACTTTCTCAGAATAGAAAAACAGGCAGTAAAACCTTTAATCGAAGGATTTGCCAGGCCCTGTAAAATAAACCTAGACATATGGGGTGTCAGGAAGATTGCCAGAACGAGAGGAATCTAATGGTGCTAAGGGGCATGACAGTGTTCAACTGCGAAGGGAGTTGACCGAACAAGGTTTGAGAACCGTGTTGATCAGAATGATGTCCGCATATGGGAAAAACACGGTCACGTGATTCGCACGTGCGTGTTAAAATGTCGAACTTGGCCATTTCATGAAAAATGTAGTGGTGGTCAAGTTATGTCAGAAGAACGGGGGACCATTAGAAAATGCTTTGCCAGCAGACTGGTGACCGGGGACGGTCAATATTAAAGAATGGGGGAGATGATAAGCCGTGAAACCAAGTACACATGAATTTTGCGATTTTGCACGATTCAGCGTGTCAACACGCACTGAGGGACCATCAGGGCACTCTGACTGAGTGGTTCAGTCTATTAGCACAAGCTACGAGGTTAACGAGGACTTCTACCGGTACCTTCACAAATGGGGCCACCAGATATCTTAGTTAACTAAGGAAAACTTGACGAAGGTGGCAGAGAAACTAGGACATACAAGGCCTAAGGCTGCTTGCTAGGACACAAACAGAATACCAAAGAGGTTGCGAGGTCAAATATACCAAGTGCTGGCAGGCAACAGTGGGAAGAACCCAATTATTCGCGACAAGACTATTTAGACCTGTTTTACCCAAAACTGAGGACGCGTTTGATCACGCATTGGGTCCAGACCGAGTCTGGGGATGACTTGAACAGTAGGACATGATCCAGCCGTTTAGCCGCGAGGATAAACAAGAGAGAGAGAGAGAGATTGCAATATTGTGGATGAACCACCAAACCAAACCAGGGACTATGGGGTATCATTGGGAAGGTAGAAGAGTTGTGCAGAAGCTTCAAGGCTATTCAGGCCCGGGACTAGAGGCTACAGACGAAGAAGACACTTTCTATCCGCTTAATCAGCAATCACATGTGTCGTGTCAAACACCACATGTCTACCATATGTCTCAACAAAGACACGACCAATCAGGAGCCAGGGATTAGGACTTGGGTGCCGCGAACCAACGGACATTGTACAGTAATCATCGTGATGTAAACCATAGGGCAGTAGTATAAAAGGGCAGCAGAAGGAGAGGGCAAGCTAGCACACCCAGGGGCGCTGTACACGTTGTGTCAGCCACTGGAACCGTCGCTCTGATAGCCGTGGAGGTTAGATTGCTTTGAACGAATCGTATACCAGACTCAGAATCAGAACACGGCAATTGATAGAACACGGCAATAGTCAGAACACGGCAAACAGACCCAGAACATTGAACAGCACACTGAAACCGTCGAAAGACACAAAAAGCGCAGACTTAACGGTCTTAAAACCTACCCTATACTGTCTCCTTGACGTCCTAGACGTTACTTGCCCAATACAACTTGACTTGACCAGTCAAACCTTGCAAAAGCGTGAGCGACCCTTAGTTAACTAAGCGATCGACCGAGAAACCAGCTGCTATCAAGTCTAATACTTGACTTACACCCCCGAACTTGCACTCTGACTCTCTCTATTGAGGGGTTAGTTGTTGATAGTGTTGTGTGTTGTGTGTGGTTTAGAGTTCATAGCTCAGCTGCATTAGCATTTCGCATTTCGCATTCACACATACCTGAGAGTTAGCGTTTTCACCGTCGCGAAGTGTGCGTCCTCCCGCTTGCATTCTAGCACCCGCTCACGCTTGGTGGGCCCAGGTGGCGTAAAAGGTGCGTATCCCTTGACTTCCACCCCGCCTGCGACTAACCTTGCCTTCTAGGAAGTTTATAAAGGCATTTGGTGAAGACGCTTTCTACGACTACTACCTCCCTCAACAAAAGACCCGAGCCGAGGCCCAGATGCCTGGAATCAGTGCCCGCTACCGGAAGGAGGTCTTGGGGAAGGCGCAGCACAAAGGCGGGGATGAAAGGGCCGGCAGTGTCGCCCCAAAAAATTAATTCCTTTTTGTAATCGCGTTTTGGAAACTCATTAATCTACCATACATTTTCTACGCTTTGTTTGAGGTCTAGGCCGCGGCTGGGCGGGGCAGTGAAGGAAAAGGCGCATCGAAAATGCGCATCAATCCATCAATCAATGAGTGAAACAAGGGCAAACAAGATCACGGGCGTAAAGTCTCTCTACTCTTTACTTCCATGTGCGACCCGCCTTTCATACCAAGCGCCGGCTTCATCAGCCGGAAAGAACATGACGAGAATTCACGGAAGATGTGGTTCGTGGTCTTTGAGCAGGGTCTTTTCACCACCAGGTGCGTGGGGTTTTTCTTTTTTTCTTTCTCCGCAGCAGCTCTCCTTCTAACGGCGCCTCAGAAAGGACGCGCTGTGCTACGCCCAGGACCCGAGCGACGTGCACATCTTCTTTACTAGAGAAGAGGCGGAAGATTATTGGACAAGTACCTGCGACGTAGTCCACGCCCACACGATCGAGGACGACCAGGAGAGGGACGAGATCGTGCACGATGGCGGCCCCATCGCCTCGCTCGTCAGCACCAGGTCCACCTCGCACCTCAAATCCCCCACGGCCCGCGGCGCCACCACGCCTATCGCCCCGCGTCTCAAGTCGCCCACGCCCCGCAGCGCCACCGCGGCCGTCACTAAACTGCCCCTCTACATCGACGACGACGACGCGCCACCGCGCCGCAGGTCCCCGCGCATCAATGCCCCTGCCGGCACCCCTGCCGCGCCCGCGCCCATCGTAGACCCCAAACCCACCCCCGCCAAAGCCAAGGCCCGGGCGCTATCCACGATGGACGACGACGAGGACCTTCCCGACCACAAACGCGCCAAGGGAAGGTCCAAGGCGCTGCAGGCACCCCCCGCAGTGCCGCTCCCAGCTCGCAGCAAATTCAAGCCGGCATTCGGACCTAAAATCAAGCCGCCGCCTCCCACTGCCGCTTGGGGTTCGGCCGCCTGGGCCCCCGGCGTGCCCGCGTCGGCGTCGCCCACCTTCGTTCCCTGCGCTGGACCGCTGGGCTCGGTGTCAGCGTCGTCCTTTGTACCTGGCACGCCGTCGACGACGTCCTTCTCGACGGTATCGTCTCTTTCCAGCAGTTTTGCGTCGAGCTCTTCGCACGCTGGTGCGCACCGATCCGCCGCCTCGCCTGCTCCAACGGGCGTCTCCGGAAGTTCTACTGGGGCGCGCCGCCTCTGGTGGAATCCTACCCAGAATAGTTTTTATAAAGAGGCGTGCATTTTTTTTTGGTTAACTGTGGGGCCTGTCTGAAATATTGGGGAGGCAGGGCAACGGCGTACGAGGAGATGGCGGGCGGCGAGTGGTTGAAGGTGGTGTCCATAGAGGAGGTGGACGAGATCTTGTCGGCGGGCGGGGGGCCCTGAATTTTTTGAAAAATGGACTTATAAATTTTT
Organism: Mycena maculata; assembly: GCA_029448575.1. Lineage (NCBI taxonomy): Eukaryota > Fungi > Basidiomycota > Agaricomycetes > Agaricales > Mycenaceae > Mycena > Mycena maculata. The sequence goes on along the minus strand of JARJLG010000292.1, from coordinate 95,243 downwards.
TGTAAACGCGAACAATCCTTTGTACTTTTTTTTTTTTTTTGGGGTTTACAAATCTTGAGTGGTTTTGTTTCGTCTTAGGAAGTCATCTTAGAGGGTTTTTGAGGTAAAAATGGTAAGTGTATGCAATTTAAGAAGGGGTACGACGGCGCGGCAATGTTGGGTAGTCTAGGTCAAAAAAAAAAATTGGACGTTCAGAAAGGAAGTTAAAAATAAGGTCAACGAGGAGGATTGAACACGCGCAAGAAAAGTACCGGATGGTACAACGGGCCAATATGTCACGCTCAAGGCTCAAATACTAGTCTGAGAGGTCGCACGTTGCGTTCTCAGATGTAGCAGGTAAGAGTGAGGCTCGAAGTATGATGGAATAAAAGACTAAGGGATACAAGCGACTAGCTACACTACTTATACTGTTCAACTGTGGCTATGTAACTAGGGCTAATAATATATACAATAGAGCGTCCATGTGCTACAAGCACCATAACCATGTGTTCTGAGTAAGAAACGTCCTGAAGCCATGTGTTCTGAGTAATGCCCATGCATACTCCACATGTCCGCAGCATGACACCTGTCAGCTGTCCGATCACCAATCCGTCGTGCTTCATCGGCATGTTCCTGTGAGAACCCGATCCCTGGCTGTCCGATCACTGATGACTCAAGCATAGCCTCGATGTTTAAATAGACCAGCGCTTATCCTGGCGCTTAGATAACGAGATAAGGTGTTGTCCGATTAGATAGCCTGCTTAATCGTGACACAATACCCCCCCCTGTAAGTATAGGCAGGAGCATTTGCCCGCTGTACCATCCAAGTACTGCGGGCCGCTCCGGGGGTTTGAATATGGCCGATCATTACCACATTGCACCGCATGTCAAAGAAATCTCCATTGTTATTTTGAATGTCTCTATTTCCGTCAAATCACCGTGGTGACTCTCACGTTCGCACTTCTGTTTCCCATGCCTGGCGCTCACGGTCTTTTTTCGTTCCAACGACGCGTCCCGACTCTCCCTGTGCTGTGCGATGAGTTGCAGCCCGCAAAAGGTTGTGTTGAAGAATGGAAGGCACGTGCTCTGGCAAACACGGTACAAACCTCGGACTGCGACCACTGTCAACAAAATGCCTGGCTCGCGAGAATCGTCCCTGGAGCGCGACACACCAGCGCCGAGGCGCCGCATCACCGACATAGACCTCAACGATTCCGACGAGGACTGGGAGGACGAGGATCCTGGTCTGGGCTCCTCGACGCACCGCAGTCGCAACCCAACCAAGCCAGCCATTCCCGTGCGCAAGCGCGCGCGCGTGGCGGGGGAGGGCGCAAATGTTCGCGCCTCCGCGCAGAATCGGCGTCGCGATAAGGTGTCGCGCATGAAGCTACTGGTGGAGGACTTGCGGCCTTGGGACGTAGAGCGCGAGGAGCGCGCGCAAGCTCTCGCCGAAAAACACGCCGTCAAGGTCAAGGAGGTGCGGCGGCGTATGCTCGCCTCTTTGAGCTTCAAAGGCCAGCGCAAGGTCAGCTTGTACAATGCCAAGATCTCCGCGATCATGGCGAAGCTCAACGAGGGTGTGTGGCCGTTCTGTTTCTATTTTCTTTGGTGGGACTCACCTATTCGCCGTAGATCGCGAAGTGGGCGACCGGTACAAAATTGGCAAAGTGAAGCAAATGGCCCGCGACGACCCCTCCATGCTGGAAGGTTTCTCCAAGGATGAAGAGAAGGAGATGCTCGTTGAAATCACCGCAAAGCGTGAACTCAAGGTTCGCGGAGCGCGCTCCAACAACCTAGTGTCGGCGGCGGACGCGAGGCGCACTGTGGGTCGACTTGCTCAAGAGGTGTGTTTGGGCTTGCCATAGTTAACTTAACGCTAATCAATGATGCCACTTTCAGATAACGGCGCTGGCGGAGCGTGCGGGCATGGTGGGCTTCGCGCTGTTCTCGCGCGGCCACGTCCACGACAGCGCCATACCCGTCATCATCGAGTCGTGGGGGGCGCTCGACTTCTTTCGCGAGGTGCTGAAGAGGGACCCAACGGACGTCAGCACGCTGTTCGAGCTGTGGTGTGTGAGCCGTGAGAAAGGTGCGTGTCTGCTTGGAAATGGGCAAGCGTGGCTAATAGGGTTTGCGCAGGGAAAACAGGGGGGGATACTCTGCTTGGGATGCAGAAGGAATGCACGGAGATGATAAAAACAGGGCTCGGTGCGTATCAGCGTCGGTTTGGTAGAGTACGAGCGGGGCTGACCATTGGGGCTTTATTTGCAGTTGCCGCTGCGAAGAAGACAAAGGTCGCGATGAATTATGAGAACTACATCAAGTCCCTCGTCGAAGGCAAGAACCTTGGCCTCGTCGGATGGCCGGAGGGCGTCGAGTTCAAGCGGATGTCGAAGCAGTCGGCTGTCGGGCCGCTCCGCATCCTGCGCGATGCTCTCAAGGCTGGGACATGCCGCTGGAAAGTGCTCACGCCAACCGAGAAGGCGCGCCTCATCGCACAGTTCAAAGAGATGGTGGAGAGCGGAGAGGCGACGGAGAAGGTGCGGAAGCCAAAGGCAAAGGCGCAGGCAAAGAAGGGCGAGGGGGCGCGAGGGAAGAAGTCGATGCGGGAGGCAGCGCAGAAGAAGAAGGCGCGCGCGGGGGGTAGAGTCGAGCGAGGAGGAAGAGGAGGAAGAGGAGGCACAGGTGCTCGCAAAGAAGGGTGAAGGGGCGCGCGTGAAGAAGTTGATGGGGGAGGGAGCGTGGAAGAAGAAGGCGCGCGTGGGGATAGAGTCGAGCGAGGAGGAAGGGGAGGCGCAGGCGCCGGCGAAGAAGGGGGCGGCGAGGAAGAAGAAGACACGGGGGGAGGTGGGGTCGAACGGGGACGAGGAGGTACAGGTGGCATCGACCAGCAAAGGCGCAGCAATGCGCAAGAAGCTGTTGGCTCTGACCCAGGCCGAGGGCACAGATGCCAGCGACGGGGACCGCCCCAAGAAGAGGAAGAAGCGCGAGCGAGCTGGCAACGAGGACCCTCCACCGAAGCGCCAGAAGCAGGCCGACACCGACGGCAAGCGCAAGTGCGTGGCGAGCGCCACCGACGAGCCGGCGGCGAAGCGCACAAAGACAGTGCCAAGCACGACAGCAGAAAGGCCGCGGCCCAGGCGGATCTACAAACGAGCTACGAGTCCCGCCTCCGTGTCTCCTTCACGCCCCGCATCACCTGCGTCCCGCGCCTCCCCGTCGCGCCCTGCATCTCCTGCGTCCCCGCCAGGCGCCGTATCTGCCGCCTCGCCATTGCGCCCCGTATCGCCTACTGCAAGTCTGCCCGCGTCCCAGGCCTCGCTGTCGCGCCCTGCCTCTGTGTCCCCTTCACGTCCCGCATCACTGGCGCCTCTGGAGTCCCTTTCACGTGCCGCATCGCCCGCTGCAGGTCCGCCCGCAAAATCCCCTCCACGACTCTCTGCAATGCCTGCGGGCCATATGTCTCCCTCGCGCGGTACCTCCTCCATCGCAGGGTTCCCTTTGCGACCCGCATTCTCCGCGTCGGAGGAACCCAGGCCTGGGTCGCGCGCTACTTCTGCGGCCGCATCACAGGTGTCGGGGACCTCCTCACGTCGCAATGTAGTCAAAGGTAGGCGCGGAGGTCCTCCGGGGATTCGTTTCACGTAGGCGTCATCGTAAGCTACAAAATATACAGACATTTGTTAGCAGCTTTGGACCTATATGAACTTTTGTATTTTTTTGGCTATTTTTGAAACACTTTCTCTTTTTTGTACACACGCGGCTGCGCACCCAGCACTACCTACGACTTCTATTTCATTTTATTTTATATTTTTGGGGGGCGGGCCCGCCCCCCCCCGCCCGCCGTCGTGCGCGCCATCAACGATGCCGCCGCGAATCGGGCACGCCATCAATGATCCAGCACCATCATTCCCAAATGGGATGTGGCAGTGATCACCATCAGTTCCCAAAGGTTCTGTGGTATTTTCCTCGTCTGTGCCCTTTTTGGGCAGGCGCGCCCGCGCGCCGTAAGCGCTGATGATGGCATCAATGCCCCCTTCAATCTGCATTTTTTTTTTTTTTTTTTTTTTTTTGCCCCGCCATCAACGACGGCGCCCCGGAGACGGGCGCGCCATCAACAATGCCGCCACCACGGCCATATTTTTTTTTTAACAAGTCCCCTGCAGCATATCTGCAGCATAAACTGCAGCATATTTTGCAGCATGGGGCCTTTCACATGAACGCCTCTAATTAGAATGGGAATACCCCCGTATATACCCATTCTAATTAATGTGGTTAGTTGGGATTATTAGGTGGTTCCCTCACGGATTTAAAATCCGAAAAATCACCCTTTATTGCTGTGTTAATGAGTACTTGGCCCGCGGTGAGTCCAATCCCAGACGGATTTTGGGGCCCAGTGGCATTTTACGTGCATTTCACGTCCCTGCATCCATTTCTGGTGTGCTTGGGCCCATGTCGTCTGCCGTTCGCTCACGGATTTAAAATCCGACCTAAAAATCAAGCAAAATGGCTGTGTTAATCAGTACTTGGCCCGCGGTGAGTCCACTCCCAGACGGATTTTGGGGCCCAGCGGCATTTTAGGTGCATTTCGGGTCCCTGCATCTGTTTCTGGTGTGCTGGGGCCAATGCCACCCACCGTTCCCTCACGGATTTAAAATCCGAAAAATCACCCTTTATTGCTGTTTTAATGAGTACTTGGCCCGCGGTGAGTCCAATCCCAGACGGATTTTGCGGCCCAGTGGCATTTTACGTGCATTTCATGTCCCTGCATCCATTTCTGGTTTGCTTGGGCCCATGTCGTCTGCCGTTCCCTCACGGAGTTAAAATCCGAAAAATCACCCTTTATTGCTGTGTTAATGAGTACTTGGCCCGCGGTGAGTCCAATCCCAGACGGATTTGGGGCCCAGTGGCATTTTAGGTGCATTTCAGGTCCCTGCATCCATTTCTGGTGTGCTTGGGCCCATGCCACCCACCGTTCCCTCACGGAAATCAAGCAAAATGGCTGTTTTAATCAGTACTTGGCCCGCGGTGAGTCCACTCCCAGACGGATTTTGGGGCCCAGCGGCATTTTAGGTGCATTTCGGGTCCCTGCATCTGTTTCTGGTGTGCTGGGGCCAATGCCACCCACCGTTCCCTCATGGATTTAAAATCCGAAAAATCACCCTTTATTGCTGTTTTAATGAGTACTTGGCCCGCGGTGAGTCCAATCCCAGACGGATTTTGCGGCCCCGCGGCATTTTAGGTGCATTTCAAGTGCCTGCATCCATTTCTGGTGTGCTTGGGCCCATGTCGTCTGCCGTTCGCTCACGGATTTAAAATCCGACCTAAAAATCAAGCAAAATGGCTGTGCTAATCAGTACTTGGCCCGCGGTGAGTCCAATCCCGGACGGATTTTGGGGCCCAGCGGCATTTTAGGTGCATTTCAGGTCCCTGCATCCATTTCTGGTGTGCTTGGGCCCATGTGGTCTGCCGTTCCCTCACGGATTTAAAATCCGAAAAATCACCCTTTATTGCTGTTTTAATCAGTACTTGGCCTGTGGTGAGTCCAATCCCAGACGGATTTTGCGGCCCAGTGGCATTTTACGTGCATTTCATGTCCCTGCATCCATTTCTGGTTTGCTTGGGCCCATGTCGTCTGCCGTTCCCTCACGGATTTAAAATCCGAAAAATCACCCTTTATTGCTGTGTTAATGAGTACTTGGCCCGCGGTGAGTCCAATCCCAGACGGATTTGGGGCCCAGTGGCATTTTAGGTGCATTTCAGGTCCCTGCATCTATTTCTGGTGTGCTTGGGCCCATGTCATCTTTCGTTCCCTCACGGATTTAAAGTCCGACCTAAAAATCAGGCAAAATGGCTGTTTTAATCAGTACTTGGCCCACGGTGAGTCCAATCCCAGACGGATTTTGGGGCCCAGCGGCATGGGCCCAAGCACACCAGGAATAGATTCAGGCACTTGAAATGCACCTAAAATGCCGCTGGGCCCCAAAATCCGTCTGGGATTGGACTCACCGCGGGCCAAGTACTCATTAAAACAGCAATAAAGGGTGATTTTTCAGATTTTAAATCCGTGAGGGAACGGTGGGTGGCATGGGCCCAAGCACACCAGAAATAGATGCAGGGACCTTAAATGCACCTAAAATGCCGCTGGGCCCCAAAATCCGTCTGGGATTGGACTCACCGCGGGCCAAGTACTCATTAAAACAGCAATAAAGGGTGATTTTTCGGATTTTAAATCCGTGAGGGAACGGTGGGTGGCATGGGCCCAAGCACACCAGAAATAGATGCAGGGACCTGAGATGCACCTAAAATGCCACTGGGACCCCAAATACAAGGTACTAAACAGATTTTGAATTTTTTACCAATTTTTCCGTCAAAAAAACTTGAATTGCTTCACCAGTGAAAGGCAGACAATAGACAAAGGACGGACAAAAGACAAAGGACAAAGGACAAAGGACAAAGGACAAAGGGCCACAGGATTTCCAAGCTCCTTTGTCTGTCCTTTGTCCATTCTTTGTGTGTATTTTGTCTGGCAAAGAACAATTGATGGACTGTGATATCGGCTTTGTTTAGCTGCCAACCACCTTCGGAACACATGAGTGAAACACATGTGAATTCTGGGTGAGTTAGCTTTTGCCCCCACTGTTTGTTTTGCATTTTTTACTTCTATTTCTAGTGAAACAACTGGTCAAAAAACTGTTCATTTTTCCACCTTTGTTTTTACCTTGAAATGTGTATGAATTAATGGTATTACTAGTTTGAAGAAAAACATGAGGTTTGTTTCACATTTTTCACTTTGATTTCAACTCACAAAAGTGGTGAAAAATGTTTTAAAATTTTCACTTCTTTTTGCAGTGAAAAAATGCCAATAAATTGAATGACATTTTTATCAATTTTTTCACTCAAAAATTTGAAATGTTCAACCAGTGATGTTTCGCATTTTTCACCTAGAGTTTCAGTCAAAAAATGTGAAACAAACATCTCAACAATATGACCAACTTTGTTTCACATTTTTCACTTTGATTTCTGGTGACAAAGCTAGTGAAAAAACTTTTGATTTTTTCACCTTCATTTTCACCTTGAGTTCAGTCAAAAAATGCAAAAGAAACATCTTTGCAACATCACAAACTTTATTTCACATTTTTCACTTTGATTTCAACTCAAAAAGTGGTGAAAAATGTTTTGAATTTTTCACTTCTTTTTTCGGTGAAAAAATGCCAATAAATTGAATAACATTTTTATGAATTTTTTCACTCAAAAAATTGAAATGTTCAACAAGTGATATTTCGCATTTTTCACCTTGAGTTTCAGTCAAAAATGTGAAACAAACATCTTAACAATATGACCAACTTTGTTTCACATTTTTCACTTTGATTTCTGCTGAAAAAATTAGTGAAAAAACTTTTGATTTTTTCACCTTCATTTTCACCTTGAGTTCAGTCAAAAAATGCAAAAGAAACATCTTAACAACATCACAAAATTTGTTTCACATTTTTCACTTTGATTTCAAGTCAAAAAAGTGGTGAAAATGTTTTAAATTTTTCACTTCTTTTTTCGGTGAAAAATGGCTATAAATTGAACGACCTTTTTTATCAATTTTTTCACTCAAAAATGTGAAATGTTCAACCAGTGAGTAGGATTGACCATGGCGAAAACAAACCTGAGTCAAAATGCTTTGAACAATAAAATCAATTTCTGACTGAGGTGAGTCTGGGAACATTCCGACTCATCTTCGACAGTCTTCAGATCAGATTCCCACCTTTCCTCAACTGCTTTTGTGATCATTTTGCAAATAGCAGAAGATCTAAACTTGTGTTCAAGGTATGCTATACTTTTGATACTAATCGAACAAGTGCTAACTTTGAATCTAATCCAGCTTACTTTCAATGGGGTGGCCTATGTCGTGAAGCACTGCTACACCATTGGTAGTGGATCACCCATCTCAATTATTGCTAATCGAGACCAGCTGGTGAAGGAGGGGATCACTCTTGGGCGGGCCAAATATTTCCTTGATAATTTTAACAAGGAATGCGACAATGAAGGCATATAAATCTCTGGTGTGTCCCTTTTTTCCCATTTAAACCATCTAATTACAGCTCTTTGCGGAACATAGGGCGCGGCTGTTTTTTTTTTTCCCTTTTTGGGACATTTTCGATCTTTTCGACCATTTCCCTCGCTGCAGACTCAATTCCTGTTTGATCGCTCTGAAAACTATATGAGCCGAACCGCATTGCAAATCCGCATGTCCTCTCATCTTCCGTTTATTTTTATTCTGCCTGTATACTATGTAGTATGAATTTATTACTGTTTCAAGTAGATCTCCTCCCACAAGGGGAGATGTTAATACCATACTCCAGCCCCTAATTACAGCAAGTATAGGTGTATTTAAGAGGTCGCCTCGTCGCCGTTTTCGTTTTTTTGTGCCCAAACAATGCAATTGAAGGTGAAATATTAGTGTCTACTCAAGTACAGAATTGCTGCATGATATATCCCCCAATTTCATAGAGGTTTGTTCTGGGCCCTCTATGAGGTACTCAGAATCGACCCTACGACTCAGATTACTGTTAAACACCTTCGCGTGCCAATTTGCCATCTGTAACAGTCACGTGGTGCAGTTATGCGTGACTGATGTCAAATTAAGGTGCGTCGCGTTCTATCGTGAGGGCATGCATGTGGAATCTGAGTCGTACAGTCTATTCTGGATATCCCATAGAGGGCTCATAACAAACCTCTATGAAATCGGTGGATATGTCATGCAGCAATTCTGTACTTGAGTAGACACTAATATTTCACCTTCAATTGCATTGTTTGGGCACAAAAAAACGAAAACGGCGACGAGGCGACCTCTTAAATACACCTATACTTGCTGTAATTAGGGGCTGGAGTATGGTATTAACATCTCCCCTTGTGGGAGGAGATCTACTTGAAACAGTAATAAATTCATACTACATAGTATACAGGCAGAATAAAAATAAACGGAAGACGAGAGGACATGCGGATTTGCAATGCGGTTCGGCTCATATAGTTTTCAGAGCGATCAAACAGGAATTGAGTCCGCAGCGAGGGAAATGGTCGAAAAGATCGAAAATGTCCCAAAAAGGGGGGAAAAAAACAGCCGCGCCCTATGTTCCGCAAAGAGCTGTAAGATCTTGCCATGCACAACCTACCATTTGACCTCCTGTCAGAATACATTTGTGCTATCCACATACTATTCTAACGTCATTTGCAGGCGGAGTTTGAATTGAACACGGTGAACTTCTCTCTCTTATAGCAGATTGAAAGATTGGTCCTCCGAACTCAATGTTCAACATTGTCAGCTGAACATTCAGATAACAACCCCGAAGCCGTTCCTTGATCATTCTACCATCCTTCACTGCACTAGATTGTTCAGGGAAATCTTTGGATGCCAACCCAATGTTGAATATGAGGAATGGCATCAGCAATTTAACAAATAACTTGTTGCTGTTTTGGGCTTGTGAGCTTGTCAACAAGCTGACAAGATCAAATACCCCCTCGCAAACATGCAGGATAACTTCAACTTTAACTCACCGAGCCACCAACTGAAAGAAACAAAAATAGTATGTACACTTGCCAATTTTTGCGGGCAAAATGGAAAGGTAGGACTCAAAAAATTGTGCACGTGCAGCGATCAAAGTTTGCGTGCGTGGTTACCAAGTTTGCGGGGCGGAACATGCCGTACGCGCAAAACATGTTGACGGGATCAAACAGGACAAAATCGCGCGCGGGGATACTAAAAAAAGGCAAATTTGCGGGGCGGGGTCAAAAGTTTGCGGGGCGGGAATAAATGTGCATCCGGACTTCCATACGTGCAGGGCAAATGTGCAATGGTTGATCCCCACAATTGCTCTCAGGAAGGTCTCTTAGGAACATCACCAGTAGGGTTTCAGACATCTGTAATACGTACTCTCTGCCTGCCTTCAGCTCTCAATCAATTTCCTGCCAGCATTTTCTAAAATTTACTTTACAATATTACTCATCAGATCACCAACCATTTCCTCAAACCTCACCTGCACACGGGAGAATTCCTCTTTTCCAAGAGACCCCCGGGAATTCACAAATCCTTTCCTTAGTCTTTCATCAGGCCAAGAGTTTCAATCTCCATATTCCTTCCCAGCTAAATACCTCATTAAACTTTCGTCATTAGGGTCATTCACAGTGGCCCTTTTTGCTCCCTTTTTGACTGCCTTTTTTTCCTTTTTTTGCACGGGTTTTCCCCCTTTTCAATTTAGCCATGTAAAAAGGTGTGAGAAGGGGAAAAAATATTCTGTCCAGCCAGGTGCAAAAACCATCGAAACCACAAAAAGAAAAAAAGGTGAGCCAAAAGGGAAGAAAAAAGGAATACGTTAAAATCCCATGCTGTAACTCCCCTTGGGAGGCGTCGGGGGTGCAGCAGTTGTCAAGAGTGCAGATGGCAAGTTTGAGGCACATCGGGTCCATCTCGGGTCAATGGAGGAGCACACGGTCTTTGAAGCCGAACTTGACGGCTTAATCCCGTGTTTGCTCCTGATTGCCGAGACCCCCAGACTCTGCTCCGCCACTGTGTTCATTGACAACCAAGCTGCCATCCGAGCAGTCGCCAACCCCCACCTCAGCCCAGCCAGCATCTCATCCAACTCTTCCATAAGACTCTCCACGACCTACAATGGAAGCGGCACACCTTCAAGCTTCACGTTGCGTGGAATCCTGGCCACAAGGATGTGGAAGGGAATGAGGCGGTGGATGCAGAGGCTAAGAAGGCTGCACAAGGCTAGTCTTCCGTGCTTCCCCACACCCTTTGCATGACCTCCCCATTAGTATGGCTGCCATGAAAGCTTCAGGCAAGAAACAAGTCACCTGAGAGTGGGGCAACACATGGTCTTTGTCCCGCATCAGCACCTGCTTTGTGGACTTCGACAAGACCCTGCCGAGCCAACACACCCTCTGCTGGTACAAGAAGTTGCATCAAGGCCAGTGCAGCATCATCACGCAGATGTGCACCGGTCATATTTGCCTCAATGTCTATCTCACACACTTTGGTGTGGTGGATTCAGGCCTGTGCCAGTGCTGCCACGAACCAGAGACAGTGAACCACTACCTATTTACATGCAAGCAATTCACGGCCCAGCTTGATGTCCTTTGGTGCACCCTCTACACGGACGAGCACCAACCACTCAACAAGAAAACTCTGCACAGCAAACCCAAGAACAAGATGCTTCTACTGACTGGTGTACACCGCCACCACAAAACACTTTCCCAGATACACGCCTGCCCCCCCATGAGACGGGCCCCCTCCTCTTCCCTTCTCTACTACGCCTACCCCACGCCATTGACCAGGACCCATTCCCTCATGCGAACTCATCCTGGCAAATATCCTGTTCACTTTACTACCCAACCCTATCTTCCTGCCGGTGGACCTATGTCACGCAACATGCTCCATATTCGGTGTGCCCTGTTTGCCTCGGCCAAGGGGTAGTCTGACGCACAATGGGGTAACCGTGGCATAGCACATGTATAACGTGCACGACAGTCCCTACAGATTATACCCTGTGACCTCCCTTAAATAGGTGGAGGCCGTTAGACTACTTCCCTCACCGCATAGTGTACATAGCAGACTAGTTACATAGGCCATAAATGGCTTGCACAGCTAGTATAATACAGTTGATTTCACCATCTTCCTGCCTTTGTCATCCCTTTTTCATCCGCCTTTTCCCTTGTAGAACACTGTAGCTCACACAGTGGGTTTACTAACAACTCTAAATGTATACACGGTGATCAGGAAGCCCGTGGGCCAAAGATTAAGCACCAAATGCTTGCTTATGTGTACTTGAAAAAAAGGAGAAGGAACGGAAAAAGAAGGGACTCAAAAAGAGCCGGAAAAATGGGGAACTGAACAACCCTATTGTGAACAGTTGGCATGGGTTGCACTTATGATGCCTCCACATCGCTTGAATGGCTTCCAGACCAGGATTCAGTGCCGTTCGTGGACTCGGTTTATGTTTCAGGGAAGACGTGATGCGTTGTATGTAAATGTGTATGCGTCAGCATCAGATGTGCCACGTGGCTGGCCGCTCTGCACAGCGCACTGCTTCTCTCTTCTTCAAGTTCCTACGCTGTGTGAATGGCTCAACACAACTTTGCACATAACTCTGATATGTCAGCGCCCACCACGTGCAATGCCATCCTCGTGGCCCCGCAAACTGAACCGCAAACGTTGCTCTACGATCCAGGTCATATATATCCAGTTAGGGTGCTGTTTATAATTCCCCAGCCATTTATAAACAGTTTTCTACTTCTGGGTGTTTATAAACACTCACTTAAAAGTGCTGGAATTACGGTGTTGCGGCGATTTTCCGCCCCGTAACTTTCCCAAGGTAGTAAGGAACGAAAATGAATGCAGGCTCAAATCTACAGGAGTATCAACAAATTGGCAATTTCGAATGAGATAATATTGCCGGGAGGTAAGAAGGTCAATTTCGGATCATTTGGCCTTTGAATTGGCCACATTTATTCCAACGGCGACCAGCAGATGCTGACTTCAGGTCAGTCTGGGGCCAGGCACTGCACCTTGAATTAAAAACCAGTAGTTTATGTCGAAATTGCCTTAGTTCATTTTACTTGATCCTTCCTTATAGGGCTTTATAGTGCCATATAAGGCCTTATAACCACCTTATAATCACCTTATAAACGGCGGTTCAACCTGATAACAACCTGATCACTTAAAATTACCTTATTTCGCCTTATAACCCCTTATAACCTCCTTATAACCCACTCTTAATTGACAAGATCAGGATAAGATCTTATGGTTTAGAAAGATTTTTTCCGACAATTTTAGGCCCGGCCATATATAAACCGGTTTATAAACACCTGTTTAAAACAATGTTTGCAAACCAAAATAATAAAAAAACAGCAAACTATCCAGTTGTGCCAACTTGCTGCGATGAGACGGGGCTAATACGCATTGAGGCGGTGCGAATGCAAGCGAGTCAAGAATTTCCACTTAGTCGTCTAGGGTTTAACAATTATGTAGATCAATTCATATGAGGGTTCGTTTGTACAAAAAATACTTTCCCGCGCGCGAAAGAGGCCCAGCGCGCGCGAAAGAGTTGCCGATGTCGGCTATTTGATCCGATCAGTTCCCTTCCATTTGGGAACTCAGACTCGGAGATTTTCTTGAATTTCTCCGTTCCTGTGCTTCACCGCGGTAATGGTCCCAATCCTCCTCATGCTCCCTGTATCGTGATCCAGAAATTCTTGGAGTGAAGTGGACTGTACGTGAGATGTTTATCACCCCTTTGCGGATACCGCCACGTCCCCTGGACCGTTTGCGTAGCATTTTCTTGACAAGAGCACTCTACATACCACCGATACTCTTCCTTCCTACAAATTCCCTTCATTTATATGATACTCACCCCTTCAATAATCTTTTGCAATGATAAAACAACTTGTCGCAAGACAGATTCAACCAATGACTGTTAACTTGAAGGTTTACTAAGCACTTTGCATACGTGGTTCCGAGGGATATCCACTCGCATCGATTTCCTATACAGAATTGGTCCAAGTTTGTGGCAAGTGGACCCTCCGAGGCTTCCACTTCGATAAATCAGCCAACACAGGTATCATTTTCAATCAATCCACCAAATTACTTCAAGGTGTGAAAGGATCCCGTTGCCAAAGAAATTTGCCTCCAACTATTCTTCCTTAGACTTATTAGTCAATTCATTCCAGGATCACATGTACATCCCTGAAGAAGATCGGTTGTTGGTCTTTCAGCACGAATTGTGTCAAAAAAATCTGGCAAGAAATCAAGACATCTACATAGGTCCAATATATATAATGCTAGATTTACTTAGGTTTGTTCTTCGCTTACACTACATTTTTCTCCCAGCGCCCAACAATCCAATACGGTCTCTGTTAGATAAGATAAGACCAACAGATAAGATTAGATTCCACGCAACTTAGAACGAAGCCTTGGCTTGACTTGGAACCACCCACGAATTAGTATGAAGGATAATCAATTGTATGTACCATGTACCGATGTTATAACTTAGACAATACTTTTTGATCAGGTCTCTTTCGCGCGCGGGAAAATCTCTTTCGCGCGCGCTGGGCTTCTTTCGCGCGGGGAAAATGATTTTTTGTACAAACGAACCCTCATAATTCAAACCACAGCAGAAAGACCAAACCAAAAATCCCTACATCCATTGTGTGCAAAGATTTCAATTAACTGCTTTGTGCCATCCGCCTCACATTGTTTAACCACCCGTGGAGCTGCCTTCCCCATCCGCCGATCCGCCGCATTCGCTGCTCATCGACATTCACCCCCACCCCGAGGCCAATCTGTGCCATCCGCGCACCCTCCCGATGCCGCACTGTGCCGTGATGGGTGAGACACCGCCATATCATGTTCTCGCCCGAGAAGAACACACGGAACCCCTCTGGACATCCGGGGCTGCAAGGCTCCGCCAGGCCAAAGAGGCGAAGGAACGTGCGGATGATGATGCGCGGGAAGTAAAGCGCGAATGGCGGGTCGAGCCCTGTGTCTCCTTGGAGGTCGCAGTAAATCGAAAATGAAGTCGATGGCGCGGGACCCACAAATCACGTCCGTCGCTCTGTCCCCCACGATCGTGCCAATGCGGCGACCATAGTTTCCATCAACAACCCACCCATCTGGTGCATCTGCCAGCGCCCTCTCCACATTCGCGCGAAATTGCTCGTTTGTTTCCTTCCCCAGCCGGGCTTCCAAAACAGTGCGTCAAGGCAGATGTACGGCACGCCTACGATCACAGCGAGCTGAGTGCCGACCGTGCTCTGGACATGCAAACAGAATTTGGCCAGCGGCGAGCGTGTGCGAATCAGATACTACTCGCCTTGCCCGTGCCTCCCTCGCAAAGCTCGTAAATTCGACTTTCAACAGCAGTACAATACAAGGTTCACCACAGTTTCCTACTACTTGGACTCTGTACCTTCCCTCCGAGTCACCGATCAGTGGTGGGTGGACCATATGAGGTGGAAGGCCTTCAAGCAAGGGCAAGTGACTCAGACCTTGGCGTAGTACCGGTCGGGCCCGAGCGACGTGATGATCCTTATCAGTGATAAGGATCATCCACGGAGGTCTGAGATCGGATTCTGATCGGAATGGTTCTGATTGATGCGCACCTCAAATATTATTAATAATTGCTAGCATGGGCGAGAGGGCACAATAAAATCATCTGGAAGCCTGAAGTGGTTCGAGAGTTCATTTAAAACGTTCATCGACAAATGGGACTTTTTTCAAGAGAAACGGAGAACGGATTTAAGGCCTAATTCGGAACGGACAACCATAATTGCGCTGTAAATCATTTCTCAGGGACTGAACTCTCCTCAATTTTGGTGAAGGGGTGCTTAATTACTAATAAAATGTTCGTCTGAATTTTTTTGTCTATAAAATCAACTGCAATGGTGAACTGGAGAAAAGTTTTGTGTATTGGAGTGGGTCAGTACGCGCGATCATCTGTGTGCTGATCCGATCTGCGACCCTTGCTTATCACCTCTCTCTCTTGGCCGTCACTCACTCGAGTCGTGATTCAAGTGTGCTGCCAGCACTCGGCCGTACGTTTCCTGGGCACCTCGGTACTGCTGGCCTCTTCTGTGCCGTCTGCATGTGGCTTCCGCTTCAAGTTGTACGTTGCTTGTACGCCTCCTCCGGAACATGAACAGTCTCAATTTAGACGGCTCACAAGTGGCGTCCTTGCCGCGTCCGGAACATCAACTTCTCTGTGTGCGTACACCCGTTGATCCACCGACCGGTGCCTTGACTACTCCCCGAGATCGATGTCACATCTTCCTTCACAAAAAAGCAACCTCTTAGCTTGTTTCTTCCTGGCGGCTTGAATGATAGGTCCTTCAGCTTCTGCTTCACGTGGAATAATTTCGATGACGGGCGGAACCTAGACCTAGTCTAAAATTATGTTCTGCGCGGCTCATAATCCTAATCCAATTTTAAAGGTCTGAGTTCTGTTCTAGATTCTGTTGCACCCTGCTTCGCAGCGTCACCGACTCCGCCGCACCGTCTCTCGTGACACTGACAGCCAATGCATGTACCTCAAATGGCCCCTGCCGGCGTTATTTTTCTAACCTTCGTTCCCGGCGTCTCTTCCTAAAACTTCCGAAAAGCGCGCTTGACAGCGGTGATTCCGCTCTTGTTCCATCTGCCCATCCTCCGGTGTTTAAATTACCTCCCGAGACCGGAAGGGAACTTCGAAGATATGTATGAGAAATGGCCCGGCGCTTGTTGACGCCGAAAGAGCAAATGAAGCAAGTGAGCTTAAAGCTTCACGTGTGGCCACAAAACATAAATTGCTGATTTCAAAATACAGTACCCGGTCGAAGACTAAGCCTATCGGCGTGGCCTCCCCAAAATATGCAAGGTCAACGTGAGGGCGTATACTTGCTCGGGAGGCTAATCGAATCGACGGTAGAATTTAACGTGGCGCCACGGGTTCCCGTAATTGGTATAATTACTAACATCGGGAATCTCCTCCGGTGAATTAGGAAATGATCGCCTCTGGCGCCGGGGATATCATACGAAAGGTTTGCCACAGGCACAACAAGTGGTTGTCCGGAGACGACTTGACCGATGTACAACTTTGCTCTAGTGGACGCTCCGACGGATTGGCTGCGAAAGCTGCCATGTAAGCTGGCCGCGGTTGACAGGTGGTGCTTCGAATCCATCAACCCGCCGCGGCCGCGATTTGTAAGCAATTCGACGGTTTGGTCCGTTATTCAAAGATAGATCCATGCTCAACGCCAGTAACAGGAAGGCAGGGCACAAAGACGATAGTATTACAGAAGCCACTGCATGAACCAGACCCGCTAGACAAGTTACAACTTGAGGTCCTGGGCGCTAAATACGGCCCGTTCAAAGGGAAACTCGCCCCCCCAGCCGTCGACATCGAGGCGACTGTCCTCCAGTGCGCAGGTCAGCTCGTCCAAAACCTTTCTCCTCGTCGAATAGTCCACTGGGCCGGACGCTTGTATTTCTTCCCTGCAGCTCTGTGCACAGCGTTTGAAGACAATATCATCAAGGCGATCGAGCATGTACCTGCAACGCCTGATCGATATCCGCATCCACCACCACCAGCGCATCCGCCACCCTGCTCTCGGACGACCAGCGGCACCCGATCGTAGATCGCACGATCGCCGCAAGGAGCGGGAGGCTCGCAAAGCCCAGTCCGCTCCCGTACATCAGCCGTGCGCGAGTGAGGCTCTTCAGCGTCTGAGGCGCGATCGCCCCGCATTCGGAGAATGGGCTCAAGATGCCTTCCGCTGCACCGCTACGCTGACATAGGCGGGTACGGGTGGACGTAATGAAGGCAGAAACGAGCCCTGGGGTCTTGGACGAGAGCATGTTTCGCAGGATTGCACGCAGGCTGGGTAGGCGGTAAGACCGACGCGCAAGCAAAAGTTGCAGAAACACCGTACTCTTCTGGACTTGCGTTGACGAGTACAGTGTCTGCCATAGTGTTTCTGTGCGATTGTCAGGAGTGAAGTGCAGATGTCCACCCAGGTACTACTCACACATGGCTCATCCGTTGCTGGATCCCGGTACCGGAGTCGTCGGTGAGGTACATTGGTGGCGGGAAGATGTGAGAGGATGGTTAGCGGGGTGAGCCAGAGGTCACCATGTTATAGCCTGTTATGGCTCTGACCTTCGGCCGCATTTCAGTGTTATCTCACGCTGATGCATCCTAAACCGCAAGGAGCATCCGGGGAGTTGTCGTATGACCGGGGGCAGACGTTACCCGACTCCCCACTGATGAATTGCGGGCGGGTTCCTGATACAACACCACGCAAACGGGTTCCCTTCGTGGTGCTACGCGGCGTCTGATCGCCGTTCTTCCAGCCCCTGCTCCGCTTCTCCAGGTTCCTGGAAATCGTAGCAACGAATAAAAATCTTTTTAACTGAACCGTAAGCATGTTTCACGTGGTATTGAATATTCTAACGCCTGGACATCGGCTCCGAGAAGTTTTGACCGACGCTCGGTCTACGTGCGCCATTGTGTATCAGGACGCTTGCTGCTTACACGCGCTGGGTTTACGCGTCGGGGGCTTCGGGGATGCTGCCGGACGATTAATCATTGTGGGTTACTTATGCTACGGAGCGTGCCTCATCCAGACTTGACGCATCCGTTTATCCGAAGATGAGCGTGTCTTTTTTTTCGTTTCTCGCGGGAAAATAATCCGACAGGCGACATTGTGGGTGCGCATGGACTCTCCGGAATGCCTTTCATTCAGACCCTGACTTTAATTATTCGTTCACATATGTGCCATTCCTTTTTAATTCAGGCCGTCCGCTGAACGCAGCGGAGCGCTAAAATTCCCAATATCCCCCTCCAGAAAACCACGCTCAGTGGTCCCAGACATCTGTCAATGGTAGGAACACGGAGGCGCTATAGAAAATGAATATGGAATGATTCACAGTCATGTGCAAGATTGTTGCCAGTTTGAAAGTTCTCCTTATTCATTCAATTCAACTCACGGCGACGATTCACTGTGCAGGGACGTTTAAGTGACTTCCATGCTAGATTTCAATTGTTCAACTCATCATTCCATCGTGGACGATTGAACAATGATGGACAGAGATTACCAGCAGTGCCAAATCGCCTGGTGGAGATATACGAGTCCCGGCGAACAAAATAACGTCTGCCGCCTTTCACGCCTAAATGGTAGATCACCGATCGGCCCAATGGTCGTCAACCATCCCCATATGGCGCGCCTTCGCTTGATGATCTTGGTAGACAACGTGACTGAGAACCTGCTGGGAACGATTAATCACTATCCCCGGACCGCCTGCGATCGCGACGGCGAAGGAACCCCCGACTCATTCTACTTTGTATTATATTCAAGGATGCAGGTGGAACCTGAATGAAATACGTTGAACATTAATGGGTCATTCACAGTAGCCCTTTTTCGTTCCTTTTTCTGCTCCTTTTTCATTCCTTTTTCTTCCCTTTTTGCTGTTTCCCCACCATTCGAGCAAGAAGGAAGGAAAAGGGGGAATAAAAAGGGGAACAAAAAGGGCTACTGTGAACGGGTAAGCAAGCACATTTCGTGAAAAGGGAGTAAAAAGGGCCACTTTGCAACCACGGCGCCCTTCGGCTGCCCCGGCAGATTTAGAACTCCGACCACCTGCGTTGCACCCAAGTCGCACGGCGCAGATCTAAATACTATCTCCCTCAATATCAACACTCCGCACTCGAACCTATTCCTTACTGCTACTAAGGGGCCACAGGCCGGGTATATAGTATCAAGATTTCCAGGTTGGTATGTACGGTACAGGATCGTTGATCATGAAACGTTGATATCAAGTCGATCTTGGGGCCCAGCTAAGCCGCCGCGAGACAAGGACCATCTTCACGTGTAAAGGATACAACCATTGCTCCATTTTCCCTGCGTGAACACTGGAAATAGGCACAGATATTACGGCGAAGTTTTAGCGGCACGCGCATCACACCTTGAACCAACCTTGAACTCACTGGAGTGTGGATCGTGTCCCCATCTTTACGCGCGGTCATCTTGCTTCAGGCATGGATAAGTCAAGGTCAGTGAGGGCATCAGGGCCAGAAGGAGAGGGTTTAGGCCAGCGGAGAGGTGTGAAAGAGGGCGACAGCGGTCGGAGCTCTGATGGATATTAGTTCTTTGGGAAATTTAGACTCCACGCACTCTCTCACACCCAGGATGGGAACCTTTTAAGGTCGCTTAAAAGACCTGTGGAAAGAATGTGTATTTGTAGTCTAATATATCTTGATTGATTTAGTGAGATTCAATGAAGTAAGAAAGGATTACTAGAATTCATAGGTCTTTTCAACTTGATTGATTTCTATCTTATTCACCATGTAAGAAAGGTGTCTGAAAAGAACATCAATCAGGTGCCAAATCAACCATATTTGATTTTTGGGGTATCGACGGTACACAAAAGCACATTGTAAAGTACATGTTTTAAGCCAATGAGGGATTTTTGCTATTTGTCCGGCATTTTCCGATCCAATGGCAAAAATCCCTCATTGGCTTAAAACATGTACTTTACAATGTGCTTTTGTGTACCGTCGATACCCCAAAAATCAAATATGGTTGATTTGGCACCTGATTGATGTTCTTTTCAGACACCTTTCTTACATGGTGAATAAGATAGAAATCAATCAAGTTGAAAAGACCTATGAATTCTAGTAATCCTTTCTTACTTCATTGAATCTCACTAAATCAATCAAGATATATTAGACTACAAATACACATTCTTTCCACAGGTCTTTTAAGCGACCTTAAAAGGTTCCCATCCTGGGTGTGTCGGCTCTGCAACGGTTCAACGTGGACATGTGACCAGGTTCAACCTGTGTTGCCTCGGCCGCAGTTCGGGCATTGACTCGGCCATGGAGTCACTACATGTTGACTCAGACTCGAGTCATGCAGCTATAATTAGGATTATTCTACGTATATAAGGAGAGTCTTCCGAGTCCACGCCATTTTCGTCACTTAGTTACTTCGCGTAGCCTTGTGAATCTTCGTAACTTTGATGGAAACTCGCGAAAGATCGTGAGTTTGATGGTATATTGTGAAAGCTCGTCACTTTGCATTCCGGGCTTGTTGAGCGGTGAATCTCGGCACATCACGGAGTGATGGGAATCAACGGGCTGCCGAAATGGCCGTTAGGTTTGGGTTAGATGGTTAGCGGTTAGAGGTTCAGGTTAGTTGGTTAGGGTTAGTAGTTATGGGTTAGCGGTTAGTGGTTAGAGGTTAGAGGTTAGAGGTTAGTGGTTAGGGTTAGTGGTTAGTGTTAGGATTAGGGATCTATATAAAAAAAAAACACCCCGGCTTGTGTGAAGGAACACTGATGGCCGGTGTTCCGAGTTCTTGAAGGCCCCAAGCTGAACTAACGAACTTTCCCAGAAATCAGCCAAAGTGACGAACTTTCACACTTTCCCATCAAACTCACGAACTTTCTCATTCCTAAGCGAAGTAACTAAGTGACGAGTGACTACTACTCGAGTCTTCCCTCTATGTGGGGACAACGTATCTTACCTTTGCAATACAACATACATCGCCTCGAAACGCCAGCCTTCTACTGAGAATTGTACCACTGATTCGCTACAGTCTTTTCCTTGCCTAGCAGGTAATTCTTAGCATCGCAGTCCTAAGAACTACGAGATATTCCGTAGATTGTGTCTAGTAAAGATTTGCTCTTACTATTCAGCTGATTGGTATCTGTTCTCGGTGAACGTTAGCTTTTTCTAGGGATTCATTGAACTACATCTCTGTGTACGCTGCTAGACAGCTTCTTTCTCATCCGCTTCGGCAGCGCGCGAAGTACAGATCCTTAACAAGCTCGTGGTGGTGGGAGGCAGAGAGACGGTAGAGCGGAGTTACAAATCCATCAAAGAGGAATAGAAAAAGGGACGGAAAAAGGAACACAAAAAGGGCCCTTTTTGAAAAATGGCCACATGTAGCTCATTCTTGAAAAAGGGCCCTTTTTAGTTCCTTTTAGTCTCCCTTTTTACTCCCTCTTTCAAAAAAGGGGGAAAAATGAAGGAAAAAGGGAGACAAACGGAGCGAAAAAGGGCTGTTGTGAACGATCTTAATATCACGATTCTACCGATACTGCGCGATTGCAAATCGATGAAGCGCGATATGCCGCTCCGAGTGTGGCAGCCCCAGGTCATTGATGGGTTGGGTAGACTTCTACACTAGACTCGTAACTAGAAAATACTATTTGGCTGGAAATCCTGGCCGAGGATGACGGAGGACATGCATCGAACTATCCGACTGGTTCTAAACTGTTGTGGTCGGCAATCCTGGTGGAGATCAGTGATCGAAGATCTGGTATTACCTATCTGCGACGGTTTTTTGCTTTCAACACCATTGTCCGAGTATAATTGAGGCAGGAATCGTTCGGAACCTGTCTTGAATATTGTTACAGGCTCTCAGGGGTTTCCCCCGGCCTCGCAACTGTATTCTTCGTGAGATTTTGCAGTGGGCCAAACCACCGCTCACCAACTTTTGTGGGCCAACATTATATTTGTGGGCCCATTTAAATGTGCAGCCCGACGTATTCTGACCTTCTGAACGCTGTCTTTAAGGCGGAATTCTAAATTTCTTCTTTGTTCTCTCATAGTTGCCCATTTTGTTGGCTGTTTCTGTACAACCTGTGTACTTATCAAAAAAGTATCTCAGAATCTCAAGATATATACCCATGCCATCAGTTCTCCTCCACATAGCCCTCAATGTCTATGGATCGTCTGTAAATTCACTTGAGCCCATGTCGGTATGAAATTAGCTGCGCATTGCCGACCACCACGAACTGCCGAGGATCATGGTGGTTTACAACTTGAGCGGTGGCTGTGACTTTGTTTGTCTGGCATTGGCAGGGATTGCCCGGTAAATCCCGACATCCCTCGCTTGGCATTTCCCCTTTCCGGCTCCGGTCACCTTCGCCACCAGCGCGCTGAACGGTCTCGTGAGCGTTCCAGCATCATTCCATCCACACCCTGGCCAGGACGTTCCTCCCGGCCGATCTCTTCTCATCTTGAGACTCCAGTTTCGCCCGCTTGCGCTTCGCCACGCTATCCCGTCATCTGCTCATTTCCTGGGAGATTTCAACATCATTCCAAGCATGATCGATTCTATTTGAGTATATGCCGCGTTGTCGAGGTCCCGGGGCGCTCGTTCGACTAGGATAAACGTTTCGGTTGCTGGGACGAGGAATTTCCTCCTGAAGCGCATTGTACACTTCATCTCTCGTGTGTTCATCAGTGTGTTCCCTCGCCTGGCCTTTCGGGAATGGATCTGTCTCCAAAGGAAGATATCGCGTCAATTAAAACCTGTCTGATAACTGACAATGCATCCGGCTGTCCCACACTTTCCCCGTCTCTCATGCTCTGATTACGACACTCTCTGCGTTCGCCAGGCCGTGTAGTGCTACCTATCTGCCTACCATCATCCATGACACACGAAGCACATTCCAGAGCATCGTATTTACTCAAAAGAAGTAAAGCAATATTCTTGTTGTCAGGCACTGTCAAAGTTACTTTCGGCCCGCTCAGTTCGTTCATGGATGTCCTCTTCCTCTCGAAGATCGAGCTTGATCCGTTGGTGGGGCCTTATCATCCTAGAACCCCATCGTTCTTGATGGAAAATCTGTTGACGGCTCCTCAGAGCCGCTCCCATATAACCAGTTTCCGTTCCAGCAAACGCCCATGGCTCAATCCAGATGCCTTTATGAAACAACCACAATGATCTATCTCCTCGGATAGGCGCGTCTTTAGATCGGACGGATGGATCGGATGGACCCCAGAACGTAGCCGTCGTTTCCCCGCGATTGGGCGTCCCCTGGCGGCGTCCTTAAATAATGCCGATGGCCAGTGCGAAGGTGTGTCGATGCGCAATTATGGCATTACTCCCGCTCACATACATTCCCTGGAAGAGGTATTCTGACAACCACCTGCCGCGTTCATAATGACACGACGCCCCCCGATTGGGTCTTCCTGCCGAGGTGAATCCCTTTCGTTGGTTGACGACCAACTGACGACAATAAGACAAGTTTAATATTATACTCAGCCTGCTTCGTATCGTTGCTAATTCAATACGGTACATGCCGGTCCAAAGTTCTCCCAGTCCATGCCGGTTGCAGAAGTACGGCAATGATTTCCGCCACAAGGAGAACCACATTGCCTGTGATTTCAATATAGTGCACGATGGCGATTGGCTCGAGGCCTCTTGAGGCACGGTCCATGTGCAATATCTAGGCGCATGAGATCCTCAGGTTACTCAGAAGAACACCGGTCCGCCTCAATCAATGTCGATTGGCTGAAAACGGTACGCTGTTGGGCAGATCCGGCAGAAATTCGGAAACGAATCTTCCACCATGCCCAAAATCTGCATTTGCGTAACGATTTCAGGTACGCGCTGCGACCTGAAGACGTCATTTTCTAACCCAGAGCCATATCCGACCAGGGGTGTCGACACCGATAATTCGCTGAGGCGCCGATGCCCGACCCGCGCATCATGATGTCACGATGCAGGTATCATCGAAAGTGGCGGATTAGGGTAGCGGATATTGGTCGGGAGGAATGACAAGACGCTGGCCGACTCCGCTTCCTTGTTTTCTCTCTGGTTTCTTCATTTCTCGACTAACCCCGCCGGCACCTTGACCAGCGCCTACGTCGCTCCCCAGCCGACGTATATATCGCCTGAACCTACCTACCCCGAGTGCCACACTTTCCGTTTTGCCTATTTCTGCTTGTTTCCACCGGCCGGCCGATACTTGGTTCCAATTTTTCCGGAAACGAGGCCACAAGAAGTTCATTTACCTGCACGGGGCCCGCCACGAAACCTTGTTTCATGAACAAGATAGGGAAGCATATGGTTCCGACATTCCTAGGAAATGCCCAACGCAGATCTTCGGCCTTGTCATCGCCATCTTATATCAAATCTGGCTGCAATCGAATAGGTGTGCCTGCAAGGGGAAGCCGGTTTCCAATGCTTTACCGGTTTCGCGTCCCTGGCTCCGATCATGATTGGTCTGAATTTGGGGGAATCAAAGCCGGCGGCGGAACTGCTATATAATTCTGTGGAAAAACTTGGGTTCTTGGACCGGCTAGCGGTGACCGGACGTGACATCTTCTTGCTTCTATCATTCACCATGGACCCCACTGTTGCCCACGAAACATTCAAACTTGGAGAGTTCACGGTACCTCGGCTGTGGACCGGTCTTTGGCAGCTCTCGAGCAATGCATGGGGGACGGCGTCCGTGTCCAAGATCCGCCAAGCAATGGGCCGCCACGTCGACCTCGGCCACACGGCGTTTGGTGGGTGCTAATGCCTCTTACCCGGTCGCCGACTGCTTATAATATTATCTAGACATGGTGCGTAACCATGCTGCCTCTCGGGGACGTGCCCGCTCACCTGGGTTATGAATAATTGTATTCATAGGGTATGTGGAGTTTCATCCGCCACAAGGTTTCTCACCCCGCTCCCTCTGCGTTCAGCGGACCACTACGGGAGGTGAGCGCCAGGATTTCTTGCGCCTGTTCGTCGACGTAACTGACAACGGGAGTGCTGAGCTAATATACGTAAATCCCCTTGTTCCCGAGTCCGACTCCACCGATGATCTCATTCATTCATTCCCCAGGGCCAATTCCGCGCTTCCCTGGAGTCCCCCGAGTCTGTCCTGGGCGCCACCAAATGGTGTGTCTTCAAACCCATCGAGATCACCCAGGAGAGCGTGGAGGCCGCAGTGCGCCAGCGCATAGAGCGCATGCGCACCGAGCGTGTCGACCTACTTCAGGTCTGTCAACTGCTATCTCCCAGTCCGACCCTTCTTTTCTCAACGGACGCCACCCCAGTTCCACTGGCAGGACTACGCCAACCGAGACTACATCCAGGCCCTCGAAATTATGTCTAAACTTCAGGCTCAGGGCCTTATCTCTGCCATCGGGCTCTGCAACTTCGATGCTCTCCACATGGACGACATCTGTGTGCGCTTTCCCGGGACGATTGTCTCGAATCAGGTTCCAGTACGTGTCCTCGCACTTACGCTGGCTGCGATGCTTATACCATATACTAATAACACTATGACCCCGCTTTAGTTCTCGGTGATAGACACCCGAGCATTGTATGCCCTGGGGGATGTGTGCACCAAGCACGGTGTCAAGTTGCTGACTTATGGGACGCTGGTGGGACTTTCTTTCACTTAACTCCAATCCGATCTCATCAGAGCACCTAGTGCGGTGGCTTCCTTGCAGAAAGGTGGATCGGCGAGCCCGAGCCGGATCCATATTCTGGGTCGCTCAATCCCTCTCAGCGCAAGGTAAGCACAGGTCCTGTCGTATTTTCGCATGCTAAGCCCATTCACTGTGAAACCTGCAACCTTTGCCCCATCCTTCCTGGCTTCTATTATCGTCCTCTCATCCATCGCTCTTCCCCTCAGTACCTCGACTTCATCGTGAAAGCCTGGGGTAGCTGGAGCCTCTTCCAAGACCTGCTGATTGCCTTGCGCAATATTGGCCAGCGGCACGCCGGAGCCAGCGTCTCCAACATCGCGACGCGGTGGGTGCTGGATCACCCGTTCGTCGGGGCCGTGATCATTGGTGCGGAGCTTCTACGGATTTTCTTCTCCCCTCGCTCTTAGCATACATATTCATTGATAAATCTATACCCCTCCGCCTCCACCTTTTCCCTTTCCACTTCCCATTTATTCTGCAATTTTTTTTTTTTGCTGATTCAACGCCAGGCGCACGCCTGGGGTGCACAGAATACCCTTCCGATAACCTCAAGGTGTATGGCCTCTCACTCACCGCTGCGGATCGTGACGAGATTGACGTTGTGCTGGCACGAAGCGCGGAGCGGCGACTGATCGAAACGATTGGGGATTGCGGGGCGGAGTATCGCTGAAGCGGCCTCCGTAACGCTAAATGCTTTCCCTCAATGAATTTGCCAGGATGCTATTGGTATACTAAACGTGTCGTGCCGTTTATCCGTGTAACTCTTCCGATGTAGGGTTGTTGAAATGTATAATCCAGGTCTTAACCACACTTGCCGCGGTCCGCACTCCTTGTCAATGCCATAACTATGAACTTCTTTCCACAGCAGAAATGGAACATTGATCATGCATTCTGGTGGTAGAACCTTTCCAATGAATCCAGATGGGCTTGACGACGAAGCGCCGAGATTTATATGTGGTACCCACCGGTGAATTGTCTAGACAGCTTCGTACATCGCTTAAATAACTCCCGCCCACGCATGCCAACTCACGGGAGGCGCAATTGATTGATGGTGGCATTCTTCGCAAATGATAAATGCTAATGGATAGCCCGTCTGTGTTGAATTCGCGGGTTCGTCATAAATATTATGTATCCCGTCCAACCGCTGTAGTTGTCCGAGATCTAGAACTCTCAAGAAGGCCTAGATTTGGTCCGGATGGAGTAACTCTGGGCATTTTCATGTAGCGTGGTGGTTTTTTTTTTGCTCTGCTTCCTTTGGTTCACAAGACAATTAGGTTCGATCAAGGTTGGAGGCTTAGGCGATCTGGTGCGAGGGAAAACTCGGGATCGATAACGGATCTGCCCGCATCACATAAGAGCCGCGGAAATCTCCTCGGCCGGGCCAGGCCGGGCTAAGCCGCGTAAATTTTCTTCATTCGCCACATATTCTCGACCGCCAGTCTCCGTGCGCAGCAGATATCGATATGGTTGCCCTCGTTCAGCGCCCTGCCCCCGGCTTCAAGGCTCCCATCGTCGTCGGCGGTGTCTTTGAGGATATCTCATTGTCGGATTATCTCGGAAAATGGTGAGCAAACTCGCATATCAAGGTCTGTGTATTTGCTGACTCGAGCTCAGGGTGGTTCTCCTCTTCTACCCTATGTGCGTATCATATTTTCACTGTATATCGATATTAGCGGCTGACGAACGAATCACACAGGGACTTCACCTTTGTCTGCCCAACGGTGACTCACTTTTTTTGTCGGGTCCCTGTAACATATGTTCATCGTCTATGTCAGGAAATCCTCGCATTCAACGATGCTCTCCCGGCTCTGAAGGAGATTAATACCGTCGTTCTAGGTGCGTGTCGCCACTCCAATCTTTGCAATCGACACAGAAACAGTTCCTCTCGTTCTAGGCGTCTCCACCGACTCACAGTTCTCGCACCTTGCGTGGTCGGCCCAGCCGCGCAAGCAGGGCGGTCTGGGGCCCGACTTGAAGCTCCCCCTCGTTGCAGACAAGAGCATGCAGATCTCGCGCGACTATGGCGTGCTTCTCGAGGACGAGGGCATCGCGCTCCGTGGGCTCTTCATCATCGATCCCAAGGGCATCCTCCGGTGTGTCATGACCAGTCTCACATGCGCAAGGTTTAACTTCCTCCCTTCTAGTCAAATTACGGTCAATGACCTTCCCGTCGGGCGCTCTGTCGAGGAGACTATCCGGCTTGTGAAAGCTTTCCAGTTCACGGTGCGTTGTGTTTCCACACGGCACATTGTTTTCTTTCCTTCTGGACGCACTGTCAATCGTCTCCGGTTTGTCAATTAATTTCATCTTTGTTGACAGGACGAGTACGGCGAGGTCTGCCCCGCGAACTGGAAGGAGGGATCCAAGACCATCAAGGCCGACCCCAAGGCGTCGCTCGAGTACTTCGCCAATCCCGACGCGGAGCCCACCAACGGTGTGCCTTCCAAGCGCCCGCGTCTCGACTAGGCTACAAATTCGACTTTCTTGGTTAAAATTGGATCCAAAAAGGAGGGCGATCGAAGCGAAATTCACATGACGAAATTTAGAGCTGCTTACTTACACTTCATTTGTTTCTAGACGGGGCTAGAGCGCCTCTCGACAATACTCCACAATGTCCCAGTTTCTAAATGGACGGCTCTTCCCCGAAGCGATTTAATTAAAACAAGACAACAAGGAAAATATGGGATTCCTCGTCAGCGGCTCCGAGCCAGGTATCATCATAACCGTGGGTATAGGGGGCGCTCCTCGCCGCAAATCAGTCCTTCCTGCGCCTCTGCAGCGACTTCCGCCATCCCCAAACCGGAAACGACTCCGGATCGTTGATCCATTTTTGCATCACACGCGCGGCGTCGTCGCGCCCGACCGGACGCGCGTCCCGCGCGTGCCACATCCACGCGCGGAACTGCTCCACATCCTGCAACGCACCGTACCCCATGGCGATGGCGTCGAGGTGCTTCCCGTAGTCGAGCGTCTGCAGGCCCTCCGCTTCGATGAGGAGTATGGCGCGCTTGTGCGCGTCGATGAGCGCGTGGTCCGGCATGCGCGCGTCGAGGCACCACGCCTCGAACGACGGCACGGCGTCCCAGAATGCGCGCAGTTCCGCGCGCATGGCGTCGCTCTTGGATACCGCGATGGCGGGCCGCGCGCAGAATTCGCACCTGGATCCGGACGATGAGGGGATATTCAGTGGGTGAGTAGCGTTCGACTCACCGGCAGGAGAAATTGTACATCATTTTCAGCCGGGCGCGCCGCTCAGCGCGGCTGTGCGTTGGGGTGATGTAGGCGACGGTGATTTCTTGGCCGGCCTCGATGGGGCGCAGCGCCTCCAGCGAGAGGGAGAAGGAGGTGGCGTCCCAGTGCCACACCGCGTTTGGTCCGCAACTGTTGGATGATTTAGTGAGACGCCGGTATGATCGTGCGAAGAGGGCAGAGCGCACCTGTGGTTGCATCTGCTAACGTTCAGAAAAATGGCGCGGTGGGTCGGGAGCTCCGGGTGCGGGCCATCGGGGACCTCGAGCGTGATGCCGATGGCGTTTGTGCGCATAATACCCTCGACCGCGTCGCATTCAGACGCCGGCTTGCAATTCGACAGCACCAGGAAACGTGCCACCGTGTCCGGCGAGAGACGGCCGAGGAGCGCAGCGTAGAGCTCGGACTCGGTGTACGTTTGGATCGCGATTATGTACGGCACGACGAGAACGGGCCGCTCAACCACGATAAGCCCACCTGCGGGGATGTTCTGCGCGGCGAACATGCCCAGCCCACGCTTCCCTTCGCTCTGGCGTATGTCGAAAGTAGGACCTTTGGGGGTTCGGTTGGGCGGAGCGGGGATGGGTGTGGGCAGAAGGGCCTGGACACCGACGTCGAGCAGGGTGGCAGTATCGTCGGGGCCGTCGTGGTATATGTTATCCATGCAGTAGGCGCGGCTTCCGATGTGTCCAGCGAGATCGAAGTACGGGGAGTCGAGCGCAGGATTCGCCCGGATGTCGGCGTTCATCTGGGCACAAAGCTGCGGAGTCGGAGGAGACGCATAGCGCTCGAAGTACGATGGAGACGGAGCGATGTGTTTTCCAGGCGTAGAAGCAGTGGAGAAGAACGCCTGGTCCTTGGAGAAGCTGGTGGCAGAGGGCATACTGCAGTGAAAAGAATGGTCAAAGAATGTGGAAGTGGTAAAGCCGAGAGTTTAAAGGGACGCCCCGCAAGCGGTGGGCTGCACCAAAGCCACCCTCGTGCACCGAAAGAAGAAATAAATCACATAACAAAGCGGTGATCGCCATTGAAGTTTGAACATGAGGTGGCTCGCTTCGTACGCCTGGGCCGGCAGAACAAACCCTCGCTGAACGGACTGTCTGCAGTGCAGAAAACGCACCCTGCTTTTATAAGAACCACAAGTCCGAGCCGTAAACGCGTGGCTCACGTGTTGTAAAATGGAGATCTCATAAAATCACACGTAAATCGACATGCCGAAAGCGGGGAAATCGAGGGAAATCGAAGCGTAAATATCACTGATCTTTTCCGCGCCACGAGATCGCCAGGCCCAAGCCAGGCCAGAGAATTATGTGTGCCCCGTGATAGCCGAACATTGCAACTTCATGCACGCATGATTTCCCGCATATCGGGCCGAGGTCAGGGAATAATACCCGGGAAGATCCGGGTCCACGGATTTCCGAGGGACCATCAAAGACATATTTCAAACTCGCCCGATGGTGACAACGATATGCCCTACAGGAGATCAGCGATCGATCCATGGTCTTGGCTTGAGTCGGCGTACCGCCCCCTGCTCTCCGCCTCTCCACGGCTGCATCCAACATCGCCCATATCCTTGCCTCCGCGTCCGAATGGGCCTCGCGGATTTGGAACGGCTCGTGGTGCCGGAAGAGGACGACCCGTGGGTCAGACAGGCGAGCCAACATGCCGGTGATGGTCGAAGAATCTGCCGGCTGGTCGATACGCAGGCCACAGATGCATACATGAGCACATGTGCCCAGGATCGTGGCCACGGCCTGGGAGATGAGGACGAGTTCGTCCTCTGGCAATGTGCGTGACCCGAACGTAAAGTCGAGGGAGAGATGCGTTAATGCGGGGAGGACAAATCCCGGCCATGTTGTCCACTCCTCCCAGATATTGACCACGGTGAGGTGAGTGACCTGGTTGAAGAAGGGGAGGCCGAAGTGGGGGTCCGGGGAACGTAATACACCGTGCCAGGCCGAGAGCTTTCTGGGGCGCAAGGAAAACATGCACTGGGCGAGGGGGATGGTAGGAGAGCCGGCGTGTGATGTAGGGAGGAACCAGGTCGTGAGATTTTGGATTCCACGGCATATTGAGGTGATCTTGACGACCTGGTTCATCGGCATGTCGAAGAGAATGCACAGTGATTTTACGTGCGTCGAGAAAAATGCGCCCGATTTAGAGGTCGAGGTCTCGATCGTTCGGAGGAAATTGTTGGCGGTGCGTTGTCGGGAGAGTCGGATAGTGGAATAGAGTACAACGTCGATCCTTTCATGACATGAGAATATTTTCGCAAGAATGCTTCTGGCTTTACTCACCAGCTTTCCACGAGGTGGGAGACAAGGACAAGATTCAGGGCCGTCCTCCGATCTGCTCTGGCAGCGATTTCGAAAATTAACCGCAAAATGTCGGGGACGATCTGAGAGGGCATTCATGAAGATCAATTGAGGCCCGACTGGCCTCCTGGCCGCCTTTTGTCGGATCCAAAAAAACTTAAAACGTTTATTCCTGTTGCTGATGTCCGCGGAGATCCCGGAAGCAAATACCCGGACACAGGCAAAGTCCTAAAGATAAGGGCGGGATAACGGAGCACCACTACACGACGGCGGGCGAGAGCGGAGCGTACGGGGAGCATCTAATAGCGTTTTGTCGAATGGCGTGAGAACGGCGATGTTTTGCAACGGTCCGAGACCGTCTGAGGCCTGTGCGTGTTGGCGGCAAAGATCAGATGGCTTGTTAATCAACTGTTAATATTAATTAGGCACGACAGCCGGCGGGCAAGGCGTACACCCCAAAAAGATGACATACCTTGCGTGACATAGTGTCTCCGAGTGTCAACGATGAACCGGGGTGCTCTGGCCTGCGCTCGCCGCGGGAACGTACATACCAATGGGACGAAGACACTCAGACGTGCCCGCGAAAACGGAGCGATGTCACCGCTAGAACCCACCAAGTCATACGCCAATCCACCCTGGCACTCAGGGGGTGAGCCCCTAAATTCGAGGGTGCGGTCATTGCCGCTGCCCAAAGTCCAGTGCTACGGGATTCTTGACATGGGAGAATGAAAACAAGTTACATATGTAGAGCTTTGCTGTTTCTGCCGCGGCAACCGTGGCCCCGGGATCCGCCTGGTTTCGGGTTCAAACGTGCTCCACGCTGCGAAGATGTGAATAAAATAGTTCAGCGAAATATCAAGTCGCCGAAGGCATGGTGGTTACATACGACGGAAGCGGGAGCAGAAGATAACGCACCCGTGTAATCCAAATAAATCTTGAATTACCGTATCTGGAAAACGGGACAGTGAGGATGCTTGAGGAAACCACATATTACTTTGTGCATGGGTGCGAGAAAAAACTTTGGAGGTGATCTGTGGAAAGAGTCCTTCTAGATCTTGAATAATTTGAGCTCAACTCCGCGGATTTTCTGGCCAGATAACTGTGGCGTCGGACGAATATCGTCATGATCCTGGATCTAGGTTTCATCACCATGATTTGTATAATGACCGCCGCCAGCACTCTGGGTTCTGTGGGGAGAATAGCGTGGCAAATAATGACAAGTGGTCGGAAGCGGTGTATCTCAGTCTAGAATCACATGGAGATGGAATGGGCTTGGGTTCGTGATACAGTGTTTTTCGGCTGATGATATATTTTTGCATTCGGCGTTTTCGGAGGTTTCTAGGCCAAATCATCTGCCACTGTTGCGAATTAACGGGCGACATCGGGCACAACGACCTTCAAGTTGCACTGGGTCGGGATTGACTTAGGACTAGATGAGATATACGCCGCCCGCGGGAAGGTACCAGCATCGTCGGTAGGCACAAGAATATCCCCGAATTGCTCCTCAGATGTCCCGTACGAGCGGCAGATCTAGATCGGCGAAACGATTGAAAATGATTTGCCCGCCGTGAGGACCCGGATTTTGCCATTACCCTTCTTCTTTTGTTGACAGTATGTAGGGATACTGGGAGCTCTATGAGACCACTCCGGATGATTCAGAGGCTCGCCCAGATGCCCCGGAGGCGCTCCGGCTCTTTAGGCGTCTTGGGTCCAAGATCGACACAGATGCAGCTGCGGAGAAATTAATACCGCGGAAAGGCTTTCAAGGACAAGTTGGTGGAAGACAAGAAGCTAGCAAGGCAGCAAGGGGTGTAACGTCGTGGCGAGTAATAGTGTGTACATCGTAGAAACACTGGGGTCGTTCACAGTCCCCCTTTTCTGGGCCCTTTTTGTCTACCCTGTTCCATTCCCTTTTCTGCTCCTTCCCCTTCGTTCAATTATACACACAAGAAACCTTTAATGCCAAATCTCTCGTCCCATGGGCTTCCCGGCAACCATGTAGACATTTAGAGTCATAAGTATATCCACTGCGTGAGCTACAGTGTCCTGCAAGGGAAAAGGAGACGAAAAAGGGATGAAAAAAGGAGTTACGATGGGGAAGGAGGAGGATGATGTATTACTGCCGAGGTCCCAATAAGTAGCAGGTGCTGTACCGACATACACAGTGTCAATGTATGCTACATGGGGGGTTTCAGTAGGCCCTTTTTTCTTCCCTTTTTGCACGCCTTTTTTTCATGGTTTTTGATGGTTTGTGCATCTAGAGACAATAATTTTTCCATTTTCACACCTTTTTATAGCTACTAGTAAACTGAAAAGGGGAAAAAAATCCGGACGAGAAACGATGGGAATGCAAAAAAGGAGGAAAAAAGGGAGTGAAAAAAGGCTACTGTGAATGACCCTAC
Organism: Mycena maculata; assembly: GCA_029448575.1. Lineage (NCBI taxonomy): Eukaryota > Fungi > Basidiomycota > Agaricomycetes > Agaricales > Mycenaceae > Mycena > Mycena maculata. The sequence continues at coordinate 61,550 of JARJLG010000292.1, read as the reverse complement.
TGCTATATACTACGTAGACGTCTGTAAATGAAATTTGGTTCGGAACATTTCCGAACCAATGGCAAAAATCCCTTGATCGCCGAAATTGTCGCTTTCAGCTACATTTTCAACACTATTTATTTTGCACACGAAAGAACCATTTTCGGCAGCATGTTCAGCTGTGCTGAATATTCATTTTTGCCGATGTAGGTGAATGGTCAAATCCGTCGGGCGTTCGGGTATGTTCGGTCTTCGGACGTATCGGACACTGCCGTTTGCGTGCCATCATTCTGCCGAAAATCGTATTGAAGGGTGTGGCCAAACACGACCATTGATTCATACTTTTCGTCTTCTTTCCCTCTTGATGCTGTCCAGTAGCGCGGAAATTTGGTGCGTGTGTTTCGGCTTCTGCAGTGTCTTTACTCTCCGCCAGCTCTCCCTGGTGTGCCGATATTTCTGCACGTTATGCCGGCCCCTTCTTTCTCGTCGTCAAAGCATTTCGGCACCGCACGCCGTTGTTAGTCGCCACAACTGGCTCAAACTGACTATGGATCTGCATAACAAAGCCGAGGCTCTTAATGAACTTGCTACCAGCCCCCTTGCCGCGTTCGTTCGCGAGTGGCACTTCACGAGCGACCGCAGCCTCGATCTCCAGCCCAGACATCCTTTGATCGTAAATATCCATGTTCTGCAGGATACCTGGCTTCGCTTGAACACTATATTCACGACCACACTCGGTGCTTATCGGCGATTAACCGTACTAGATCTCGCCCACCTGACGATCGACGCCGAAATTCGCACCGTGTTTGAATCGCTAGAGGCGCTCAAGGAGCTGTCGTTGTCGGACTGCGATATCGTCTCTCGTACGGGAACTCCTTTACCTTTGAAGGTGTTCACCCTCATACGCTGGAATCGTCATATTCCGCACCCAGAAGATCCAGTCGGTCCGCTTCCACGTCGTCGCTCCGCACAATTTGCAGCGGCTCACCGTCAGCGCCCTCCTCGACGCGCAAGCGTTGTTCGTAACTTTGGTGCATCGACCTCTTCCCCATCTCACTCATTTATCCATCGTATTGACGACGCGAATCTCCGACCTCTTTTTCGTTGTCTTAGATTCGTGTGCGCGGCTTGAACGCATTGAAATCCGCTCTGTCAATTTATTTGGCCGTATTGGAGATCTCTCGGAATTGTGCCCAGATCAACTACCCCCGGCCACCCTTCCTGTTTTAAACCGTTTCGAGGGTGTGTTCTCCCTGGTGGGGCGTTTCGTGCACAACCGCCCCGTCAATGATGTGCGGTTGGCGCGATCACCACTCGAGATGACGGCAGAAGAAGTGCTCTCTACGCTTGCTACCATCTCGCAAAGTTCTGTTACCCTGCGTTCGTTGTCCATTGGCCCAGCGCTCCCACCTGCAGCCAGTCCAGAAATTTCAATGTCGATTTTAAGGGCGGCATTGCCTTTTTTGGGGCAGATACTCGTGGGAACGATGTCCACGATCACCTCTGCTTTTACTGAAATGTCGTACGGAAACTATGTCCCCCAGTTGCCCCCAATTCCCGCTATCCATCTACGACTATATCTGCACTAACAAGCTGGCGGTGATCACATCGAACAACTCGCCCAGTTTCACGTTGGTTTCGCGCCCAAGGCCAGTGGATGACCTGTGGATCCAAGGGCAGCCCCTGCAACTAATCTAGACCCTGCAACTAATCTAGATCTGCTCATGGCCGAAGAAACGACCTAGTGCTTTATGCTCAGCTTCATCGCTCCCGCCTCTGGCTGAGCCCCCGACTCCATAATATGGTCCGACTCGAATGGTACCGCCATCGGCTGAGAGGCTTTAATACTTGCTAAGAGCCGACTGCGAGCGCGTCAGCAATGCTCAAGATGTCAATGCCGTACAGGACAAGAACGTCAATTTTCCACTGCGCTTTGAAGGATACCGCGGCTTTGGTTTTTCCCTTGGCCCAAAGCGTCGTACTCCATCCATCATTTTCAATGGCCATCTTCGATTTCCTAATGAGGGATCCTGGCAACAATGGAAATGATGCAATCACCCGCTACTCGGTATAAAGGGCCCGCGACTGCACGACCCTCGCAGGTTTCCGTCTCCCTTGCCTTCCCTGTGTATTTTTTTTCTCTTACACCCCCCCCCCCCCTCACGCCACAACTGTTTAATGTCTACGTCTCCTTCAAGCCCTACCGACGTCGCGTTAATAGTCCTCCTCATCCAGTCTCACATTGCAGCTGACGTATCTTTATTCACAGTTCCCCTGGCGGGGAGCCTCCGTCCATGAATCATGTGGAAGATGCCTATGGACGTTCCATGTACGCACCTCATCCCCCGTTTTCATTACATGCCACATGCCACCTCGGTAGTGACCGAGTAACCAGCTCCGAGTACTCATGGGAGTCGCCCAAGGCCTTAGAATCTGTGCCACCCATCGTGGTCTGCCACACGCACGGCCCCACGGAAGATTGTGATTGCAATGTCGTTGTTGCATCACTCCCGACGCAGGTCCACGAGTCTTACGTTCCATCGCCACACACTCCGACTGAAGGCGCAAGGCGCTCCCCTCGGTCCTATGGCTCCCACTCCACCATCACAGAAATCTTCCCTCGACCCCATTTCGTCCCGGGTGTGCCTTCAACCCAACTCCCCGAGATGTGCAATAAAGCAGACTCTGACGACGCGCTCTTCGGTGCGACGCCCTCGGAGTGTGAAGACGACCATGACTATGACCAGGCCGCCGCGGACGCCACTGCCACCCCGGACCTCGACATGCTAGCCGACACAATCGTGGCATGGATCGCTCGGACGGAGAAACCCGCACCCAGCCTTCCCGAGGCTGAATTCACCTTCGCGGCTCCGTGCGTCCTCTACTCTCTTCTATTTTGGCGTTTCTGACCCCGCTGCAGATCCTCAGCACCCCCGTTCCCTTCGCAGGTGCATGTGCCCGCGAGGGAGTGGGCCCCTCGCTCCGAGTCACCGGACACGCTCAGGGCGGCGCGCGTATTGTCATCTATGAACGGCAAACGGTATGTCTCGCTTCCTCCCGACGCGGATACACGCTCACGAAAATTACAATGATTCTATTCCAGTCCCCGCCCCTCTGACGCCGAACTGCATGAGTAAGTCGACTCCCCCGTCGTGCTATTCTGCCGTGTTGACGCGAACTCTCTCATTTTCAGGTCTGATACCATACTGGTGCGAAGTCTCAGCGGCCCGAAGTGAGTTCCGAGCCCCTCATCCACTCAATAAAATAATCAGACCGTTTCCAGAGCGGGGCATTTGCACGACGAAAACAAACCGCAAAAACTCCACGGCATTCTGGTCGCGTCTTCATCGTCCGTGCCTCTCCTCCCGCTCTCAATCCCTCTACTGACCTTCTTTTTACAATCTATCTTCAGCGGCGACCCGACCTCATACGCCAAGGCCCCAACTTACATCCAACGCCACGTCCGCCGCCTCATTGCGCAGTACCCGCACTTCCGCGTCGACGTCCTCACGCCCATCGACTTCTCAGACCGCTTCATACAGTGCATGCTCCCTTCCTGTACCGCGTACATCGCCGCCGACGCCGACCGCGCCGTCTGGGAAGCGCACATCAAGGCGGAGCACTGGCCTCGTGACACCGCCGGGCCCATTAAGCGCGGCTTGCTCAAGTGCCCACTGTGCCCTGCGAAGAAGAAGCCGATCCTCGCGTCGTCGATGGGCCGGCACATGCACGCGCAGCACAGCGCAGAGCTGCCGCCCTGCGTGGCCGTGCAGTGTAAGATTTGCGATTCCATGTGTGCGGATATCAACGAGTTTGCGGACACGCACTTCCCTGCGTGCCAGGACTGCGTCCGCTTGGAGGGGCCCGCGCTCAAGCGGCAGAGGACGGAGTAGTCTTCTCTTTCATTTTCCTTGGTGTCGTTCACGTACGCTGTTCCATCTCCACACTCGATTATCAACTCACGAGCCAATCATTCAACCTACAGTCTTTCCTTGCCCGGTTCATTTCACTTTCCTTATCGTCTCGCCTCGCATGCCGCTAGCCTACCCACTACCGGTACGTGTATTCTCCAGCGTTTCCATTGCTTTGCCATTGACGAGTTTATAGTAAACACTCTTAATATCTGACACTTCCCGCGGGAAGCATGTCTCCACAGCTCATTGCATAGTCTCCGTAGTTAGTAGTTACACCCATTGAATATAAAGCATTGTCCGAACACTCTAGACGCCATGTTTCACCCAGACACCTGAACGAACGGCGTTAGTCTTCGTCCACAATCAGATGTAAAGAGCACCCACCCCAGCGTCGAAGGTTTCCTCCTCCCCATCCTCGTCAAGCGACTGCCACGGCGTCTCGACGTCCTCCCACCTAACACAAGCGTCCGTAGTCAGCAAACAGGACAGACGTCTCCGAAGGGCACTCACACGTAGAACCCATCGCCCTCGATTTCCGCATCCGAAGGGTCACTGGGCATCCCGCGATGCGACAGGCTGAGGTAGCTCTTCTTGCGGATGCGCTTAAGAACGAACAGTGGCGTAAAGCTGTCGGCCCCCGTCTCTGGCGACGCAAACCCTTGCCGAAAGACGCCCGCACCCGTCTCACGCCACCACCCGCCGCCGATGTTGCCCCCGGCGGAAAGCGGCGCCACCGCGATTGGGACCGTCGCCAGCAGCGCGAGCGATATGGTGTCTTCCGCTGGGGGAAAGGAACATCGGAAGCCGTCGTAAAGATAAATGGAAAGAGTATCCCACATTTGTTCGAGAGGTACATGCTGTATGCATGACAGGTGATCGTCTCCGTGACGAGGTACTTGTCTTTCAGTGCGGGGAGGTCCACCAGGTTCGTCAGGACGGCGTTCACGGCCATTAAGGAACTGCGCGGCTTCGCCATGACCAGTAGCGCACCTGTCTTGCCTGACCTAAATTTCCACTCGCCCTTGATGGACGCTTCAGCGACCCCCTAGCGTCTCATCGCAATCAGGACTCGACTCTCCCAGAATTTCGAGGACAGTACCGAGACGTTACTGATTCCACTTGTCAGCAGTGATACGCCGTACAAAAAATGGGCTTACGCACACCTGTGGCCCGAGACTGAAATGGCGCTTCTGCGCCGTCTCCGACGCTATCACCATCTCATCATCCGGCGCGGTGGTCTCTGGCGGGTAATTCGCAGCAAGCGCCGCAGTTGCTGCATACTCGTAGATGTTTCCCTCCTTTTCGAACCCCCCGGTATCCTTGTCGATCGTGCCGTAGTCCCCTACCTAGTACGCTCGTTCAGCAACTACAAGAAGGATGTTGCGCTGTCATGTCAACTTGCCTTTATTGGATGGGGCGGATCCCAGTTGGCCCATTTTGAGGACGCCGCATGTATGAGATCTACGTATTTGCGGGACACGTATTTCATCCAATGAAAAGTTGATGAGCGACGGGCGACCAAAATAGGTGCCGTGACTGGTCCCCATTTGGCTCGTCACGGGGTGCGACGCGACCCAGGACAAACCCAGGATATGAGTCAAATAGGGTCAAATTTTGTTCAAAAATTATTAGTGGTGCACGAAAGCAGACATTCAGCCGAATACTCGTCCAAGAGAATTGCTAGGCGGAAAGTATTATTGTTCTTATAATTAGTGTGGATACAGTCACAAGTATACCATGGAATCTCCCCGGTGTATGTACGTTCCCGTCTCTCTGTCGTCGCCGAGAATCGCCAAGCCGATTGCATTCTTCGCGCCGGTCTGCACCGTCCCGGTTCCGGTATTCCCATTCAAATTCGCCGCGGTGAATCCCGGGTGGCGAATTGTGACCTTCCATCCCTGCGCCCGAATCTGTGCGCATATCCAAAAAGTAATCTCGCAGGCCCTCGTAAATATCCCATCTATAAATTGGAGGTCTGGAAAGAAGTACCACGAGGTTTTACAGTACAATACTGTATATATTCTGGTGAAGCCGGCACCGTATTACATGCGGTAGGAACAAAACAGAAGAGAATAGGTGGTTCGCCAGGAAACAGTTCACTTCTCCGACTCATTTTCATGACTCACGACATCCTTCTCCTCGATCCCAAGCTCGTGTGTGACTCCGGCGTGCGTGGCGGCGGAATCAACAATCTGCTCCGTAGCGCCCTTGCCATCGAAAATGGCCGCAGTTTCCTCCAAGGTGCGGTTCCTGGTCTCGATGACGACTGCGTGGGACCGAAAGTCAGAAGCAGCGACGACAGATGGGGAGGGAACGCACAGAAATAAAGGAAGACGACCTCGAACGCGAGCCACGCGCTGTACACGATATAGTACTTCCAGCTAAGGGCCGCTGAGAACGTGGCATCAGTATATATTTTCTTTGAGAACCCAAAGCGATAGCACACCGAATGCAATTGGGTTCACGTATTGGTTGAAAATGAGGGCGACGGAAATCGTAAAGTTGAAGATGTTGAACCCCTTGGCTCGGATATTATACGGGAGAATTTCGAGCGTGTAGGTAACGATGAGTGGTGTGAAGGCTAAACTGCGGAGTATCAGAACCCCAAGCCGGAAATACAAACACCGCAAACGACTCACTCGTACGCCGCGTAAAAGAGGAATATAAAGGCTAGGGCGCCGTGCGCTCCTGCGACCTCTCCGCTGATTTTGAACCGCGCGAAACAAATTGTCTGCATCGTCAAGAAGAGCGTCATGAGGCCCGCCGATGTCAGGAAAAGCAGTCGGCGGCCGAAGCGCTCCACCATGGAGGACGCGAGGAGGGCCCAAAGAAGATTCCAGATGTTGAGCACACCATTTATGAGGAGCTAGATTGGTTCTCAGAAGCACTTAAATTCAAGTGTGTGGGGAATACCTGATCGGTAGGATCTTCGATGCCCATTTGGCTGAGGACTTTGTTCAGATAGTAGGACACGAGCCCGTTGCCAGACCACTGAGAGAAGAACGCGATCGCAATGATGATCCTGACGCGCTTGCGGTTTCCAGGGCTTGCGAGGAATGACCCCCAGCCGACGTTGGCCGTAACTATATGGGTTAGAATATATTTTACGAAGAAACTCAAGGCGCTTGCATATTTACCTGTCCGGTCAAACTCGATGGCAGATTTTATTTCCTCGAATTCGTAGCGGACCAAAGGATCATTCCTGAACTCCTACTCGTCAGAGTTTTGGAAAGGAGGGGAACCGATGCCACGCACTCGTTGCCGTCGGCGTGGTAGTACGCCAAGGTCCGGAGAGCTTGTGTCTCCTTGCCTTTGCTGACCAAATAACGCGGCGATTCCGGGACGAACCAGATTAGAAGCACTTGCAGCACGGACGGCAGGGCTTGTATGGCGGAGGGGACGCGCCAGGACCAGGTGGAATTGATTTTGAAGGTTCCAAAGGTCGTCCACGCGGCACTTGGCCAAGTATTAGATCGTCCTGAAACTGCAGCAAGACGAAACTTGAATGCCTACATGATCGAGCCAGAGTACCTTCCGAGCAACGTCAGCTCTTTCGAGACGAGCAGAGGTCAGGGTGATTACATACCAGAGACTATTGTAAGTTGAGGTCAGAGTTGCTCGATACTGTGGGTAGGAGAGCTCCGTAACCAGCATCGGAGCTGCATTGGCTGAGGGAAAATCAAAGGAGAAACTGTCAGAGAGGTTTCATGGAAATTTAACGGAGAGACTTACCGGCAAAGGTGAGGCCGAAACCGATGAGGAAACTATCAGGAAATATGGGGTAATTGGCTCTTAGGAAGATCGAGTGCGGTTACCGAGCACCAATGAACATCCCAACCGACTGCGAAGCCGTCTGCACAACAGTGGCGAGAACCATGATCAAGGCACCGATAAACACGGTTGGTTTGCGACCTATGCCATCCGAGAGATACGGTGCGAAGGGGTATCCGGCGAGAGCACCGATATTCTGCGACACATTGAAACCACAGTATGAGGCAAGGAGAAAGCATACACACTTGAATAGCGCTCAGCAGCCCGAGTTTACCCTTGGTCGGCGTGTGGAAATAGCTCTCCCATTGGGTCAGAGATTGGAGCCCGTTCACCATGCTTCCGTCGTATCCATTCGTAGACGATGTGATGAGTCTGGAGGGTCGGGATTATGTCAAGTATGTTGGAGTTATCGCCGGACCACGTACAGCAAGAAGAGCCAGCCGTGAAGCGCCATGAGCCTAGGGATCCTGTCAGACCGAGTGGTTCCGGTACGGAACGGTGAGGGCCATACCGTCTATTGTTGTACCATTTCCGATTAGGATCCATAAGATGTGTGCAAGCATTTGTGCGATCAGAAGCTGCAACTGCACCGCCGGCCATTGTGGATGGACGGGAAAAAGTGGGCCTCGCTCCTGCAGACCTGCCTCAGCGAGATTATATACGCCTCGATAACGTCCGCCTTCGATGCACCAGTTTATCCTAGGGTTCCCCGATGCGGCTCGATTTAGATCCAGCGAGAAGTGGACGGAGTGAACGACCTCCAGCTGAAGCCAGGGGCGCAATATCGCCTCGAGGTGCTCCACCATTTTGTCGATAATTCTCCAAGACAGTGCCGGAGTTTGAGAGTACAGTAGGGATAACGATCCGGATATCGGTGAGAAGCGACTAGGAGCAGGGAGAAATTCGGAAGAAGCGAGGGACTCACGTTAATTAGATACATGATCGCAGCATGGTCCACCGGACCGTCCATGCTCGAAGAAAGTGCGAATTTATTATTTTCCTAAAGAGATTGCGGCATTGCGAGGCTACTTGGGGAACGCAGCCAGAACCAGCCTCATCCCAACCTCATCCGGTCCATCGCCTCTCAGGCTTCCTCATTGAGCCGTTTACATAAGGCTGCTCGATCGACATTGTACGATCGACCATCTTGCGAATCTTCTGGGACACGGAGATAATAAGGCTTCGCTCCGCGCCGGTGGGGTGTTACTTCGGGCAATTCCGCAATCTGATCCGATAATCAGATCAATAGCTCTCAGTTTTGATCCGCAGTCTCCTCTGCGGAAAGACGGCGTAATCGATTACTCCTATCTGTAGTATCTCTGAAGCGGCAGAACCTCACTCGTTTTCCTGCGATGCCTACGGTAAATTCCATGAGATCAAGGACGTTTCAATGCTGATCATGCAATAAAAGTGTTTCTTAATTCTTTCCCTGGGTGAGACCTTAGTGAGACTCATAGGAGAACCGACCGAAGGTCTAACTTGTTCAGAGGAAATCGAATGTTGATAAATACTTGGGGATCAGCTGCATTGCATCCCTGCCCCCAACCCCCGTCCCCGAAATGCTGTGTTTACTCGCTCTAAACTTCGACGTCCTCTTGCGTATTTTCACATACCTCTATGTTGCCTCTACTCTACGGTCAGCTCGGGTACGTCATTCAGGCTTGATTTGAGGCCTCCGAGCACAACTTTGTTTCTGAAGGTCAGCTCCGCTTGTAACAGGCTTGCACAGTCAAAGCACGTCTGGCTAGCCATAGTTCCTGATCTGGGCTCTCGCCACCTACTGGATCTTCCGTCCCGAGACGCTTTGCTCCGCTTTTCGACGACGCAGCTGATCGAAGAAGTCAAACGAGCAGCGTTTGGCCCACAGACTTGGGCTGCAAACTCAACTTCACCACCCACCGTCCGACGACATATCCATATTGACACCCCTGGCCCTGGGCCATCTCCCCCCCTCCGAGCCTACTCTACTGTCCGGCGATAAACACCTGCTCGTAACACGTGGGACCGGTTGCGAAATATGGGACATCGCTGAAGGCCGTCGAATCTGGGCTCGCGACGGCATCCTCCGCCCCCAGGTGGCTGCTCAATCGGTCCATGACGGCACAGGACTTTTGATATTGCTGTGCACTGGGCAGTCTCGGATGTGCGTATCCCGGGACGTTTCTCACCGCACCGCATCGGTCCTTTACCAACAATTTAGAATGACGTTTGACCCCGTGCAAATGAACTTCCAACTTCTCATCGAAGTTTTTCACGTTGAATTGATCGGGTGCTTTGGAGTCTTTGATTGTGACGGTGCGAGGAATAACTCTTGGGCGCAACTTTGAAGACTAATTCGGAGAGGCGAATGCCGCCAATCCAACTTCCTCGCACTTGCCCAAATTTTTACGATCCGGTCATCGCTGATGATATCTGGGCTGCTACTGTTGGGTGGCTCGCTCCGAATGGTGATGGCTGCAAAGCAGCTCTCCGTCAATTGGAGGGAGACAACTTTCGTACTCCTACACTGTTCAGTACGACTGGCACACAAGGTACGCGGTAATCTCAATGTAATATCTGCAGTCATTCATGTGTTGCTAGAAAATCCTATGTGGCCATCTGCTGGCGATGACCTGGGCTGGCGCAAATTCCAAGGTGGTCCTGTATCCATCGACCTCATTCGATTCCCATTGGGCACCCCTCGACTCCATGGCGCTTGCCAGAGCAGCGCACTTCCCGACCCCGACCATAATCGAGCCCATCACTTTGCATCAGGTTGAGTATCCCGCACTCCCGGGATTCCGCACTCCATTGATGAGTGTGCACGACTGTCTGCTGCATTGGGGAAGCTACGTCGTTTCCACTCACACCGCCAGCATCGCCAGCATTCCTGCCGACATTCTGGAATCCCGCCGGCCCGCTTTACATCGATTCCGACTCACGCTCCGAGTCCCTCCATCAACCTCCGCACCGCCGACCTGGGAACGGATTTCGTGCGCCGGTTCCATTAATTGTGTGTTGATAGACTCGCTCACATACGCCGGCTACGGGATGACGTTCTCCTCTCTCCCGCGTCGGCCGGTCCCTCAGCTTGTCTGTCGTCCAGCCACAGGTGAGGGCACCGTAGATGGCACGTGGACCGTCCCTGTAAAAGGGGGAAATCCTGGCTGCGCTTGTCTGTCCCTTGAGACCGGAGCACTCACCGTCTGCTCCGCGCGTGGTGCAGATGTGTATTACTACGAGTAGGCGCTACCTGGTCGTTTTCTCACTCATTCTCGTACTCTACGGACGGCTCCTCTACTGACGTTCCATTGAGCTACTTTCGTGGCACTACCTGACCATTTACTTACTAACTGTCGTACTCTACTGACCGCTACCATTACTTTCCATTCATCTACTTCCGTGTCACTATGTATCTGTCTCAATTTTACTGCGAACCTTGTACGGAAAGGGCCAAACGTATCCAACGCCACCTCGTCAAGAACCGTGTCTTCCGCATCGACGCCGTCACCCCATCCAGCTGGCACTTCTAATGCATGTTCGCGCCACGGACGCCCGGTGATCCGCCTCTATGCACCACCGGCCGCTCGACGTCGCAGGCAAGCACGCTGCGTGCAAGCATCCGCGAAGAAGGATGACAGAAGTCCGGCGCCGGCCGAAGCGCTCCACCAGTGCAAGTCGTTGACGAGGAGCTGCTTGGCGGGTATGCATGCTCGCCAGCGGCGAAGACACTCGACGCCAGTTCCGGCCTAAACAGGGTGGGGAGGACCACCCGTCGCGGGAAACGCTCGACGAGCCCGCTGTGCCATACAACTGCACGAGAATGATGGCTGGAAAGACTATCATTATGGGGCCGAGCATAGTTAAGTTTATGGCGTACCGAAGATTTCCATTCCGAAGATCGTAGGTGAGGGTATACCCCGACCGAAATCGCGGTATCTGAATCTTTGCGACGGAGATGCGTTCAGCGCGATTGATCGAGATGGAGGGGTACGTGCAAGTTGGCGTGGTGGAAACAGGTGTTAACCAGAAGCGATGGACATTCAAGGGCTGCAGGGGTGCGCGTCTGGGTCGATGACGAGAAACCCCGATCTTCCGAGTAGAATAAGGCACGCACTGGTAGATCCAGAGTCATCGGAGATGGAGTTTGTGGTGAAGTAGGCCTCTGGGCGTGCACCGTCTGTGATGTGAGACTCGATGAAAGGAGGGCGGAATCAGATCTTGAAGCCCGGCGCTCGCTACTTCGGACATGCGGGCACATTGGCGGTGGACGGCTGGGCCGAAAGGCACGGCGTTGGCGCTATTTTGTTGCTTGCTGTACGACAGGACCAGCAGAGAAGGCGGAGACGATGGGGGGCGGGTAATCAGCAGCTGTTATCGTACGCTACGACTCGGAGATAAATGGGGGCCACGTTCTCGGGACATGTGGCCTGGGACGTCCACACTGTGTCATGGGGTCCGTCCCTCATCGGTGCCAAGTATCGAGAGACATCCAGAGAGACGAGAGTGTGCTGCGAAATGACCGTTGCAAACACGGTGATAGCTCTCGTGTGCTGGCTGGCGCGGTGTTTGTTTACTTGGGGAAAGGGTTTCCATGAATAAAATATGATATACGAATGAGAGACACGAGTTCGGACCGGGTAATAGCAGATTAGCCTGATTTTTGAAGGATATTGGGGGGGGGGAAATGAGGGGCGAGGACGCACCATGGAGGACACAAGGACGCACCATGGAAGGCACGACAACGACGGAGAGCCGGTAACACAGAAGTAGAACTCGGTAGCGAGGTGAAAGGTCGGTTGAACAGCGTGTCCCTGGGTCCTTTCACTACAGAAAGACTTCAAAAAGATAAGCTCGCCGAGGAGAAAAAGAAAAAGACGGCGACGCACCCCTGAATATTTCACAGACACCGATAAAATTGAATCCTCCAGCTAATGCCTCCGTGCGCCCCGCGTCCTACGCATGGCATTATAAGAGATTCGACCGTACCTGCCAGCCGTGGTCGAAAAAACATTTTGCTGATGACGCGATTATGCGCCGAGAAATCGTTTGTAAAGACCACGTATTTTAGAACCAAGTTAGAGCGCGTCTGTTCTGCTTTGAGGTGCGCATTCGAGATCGCAGGTCATCAATCCAATGCGAGGGGGAAATGCGTACATTCGACCGACGTATGTGGAAGTCAAGGACGAACCAAGCATCAGTCGTAATCGGACTTTGCGGCGACCACCACCATCCCGGCAAATCATTCCGGTATCACTGCCAGGACTCTCGATTACCGTCTCGTTCAGTGACTCTTGTCATCGCACACCGTGGACAGCGTTGGCTTTGGCCTCAAGGCGTCGGAAGATTTCGGACGGTTTCTCGAAAACAGACTCGTCAAAGAAAAAATCACTGTCGGCATCGTCAAAACAGAGGACCCATGCTTCGTGAAAAACGGTGCATCACTGCCAGGACTCTCGATTCCCGTCTCATTCAGTGACTCTCGTCATCGCGCACCGTGAACAGTGGAGAGCCACATGCGGTGGCTCCCATATACCCGCCAGACAAAGACAATGTAATGTCGGCGCACCATTGTCATGGGTCACCTGGGACATCGGCGGCGTCGCATCCCACGAACCATGGCCGCTCGTAGCGCTGTAGGCACCCCGTTGGCCGCGAGTCGCTTGCGCTGCGCAGAAGTGATTCGTGGTCAAAATACACGCGTAGAGGTGATTCGGCCGGGAGGAGGAGCGCGGCCTTCTGGATCTTCACCCGGATTCAGCACGATCCCTCCTCCGAAGCGGGAGCCACCGACGGCGCGCGACACCACCTGCACCCCGCGGCATGCCGCTCGAGCGTTGCGCGCCTGAGGAGCTTCATGCGTGTCTGCCACCCCCGCCCTCGCGACGCCTACACCATCTGCGACTGTGCTCAGCCTCGCAGAAACCCAGCGCGCGATCCAGCCCGTGGCCGCCTCGTGCATCGCCGAAAACCGCACACGGTGGCAAAGGTTGCTAGTGCGCGTACCCACCCGCGTCCCGCGGCTCGAAGACACCTCCTGGTCCTGCGCACTGTGGACGACTAACCCAAATGCCGCAACCACAGCCAGACCCCGTACACCGGCGGGCGCGAATCCAGATGCAGCAACCTCGGGGCCCTAGACGCGCCGGAGACTTGCTGTACCAGCCTCATCAGCTCCGTTACGAGCTCGAACGCGCCGCGGAGCCAGCGCCTCCAGGTACGAGGACGACGGCGCCAGCGCGACCCAGCGACCCGCTTCCGTCGCGAACTCACTCGCGTCGAATTCTCCCTGAATGCCCGACACCAGCACGCGCATGGGACTGGATGCGGCTCAGACACACACGGTAGTCCGTGGTGTACAGCAGCAACGAAGAGTGGCCACAGCACCGCCAACGCCCGAACGAGTGGCACCGGCCCCAACGCCACTGATAATCGCCGACGCCAGCGCGTGCATGGCTACGGGCGTTCCTGCAGGTCGACGATGCACCAGCGCGCAGGTACCAAATCCTCGAATCCCTAGACGCTCCCGAGAACACCTATACCAGGCTCCTGTCGTGGGCGTGAACGCGACCCCAAAGGACGTGAGGGACGCCTTCATGTACGACGAGTACGGCGGCGTCAGCGTGACCACTGCGACACCGACATCGGTTCCGCATGCGCCAGCGCGTCCACGAATCCAAACACCGCCTGCGAATGTCCAGACGCGCTGTATAATCCCCACATCAGCGTCATGCACCCGGAGCCGACGTATCCAGGTACGACAAGTACGGCTGCGTCAGTACGGCCACTGTGAGGGGCCATGCCACCAGAAACACGACACCGGCTCCCGCATGAGCTAGCGCGCGCGTGAATACTGCCAGCGAATGTCCAGACACGCTGGAGTCTCCATACCAGTATGCACCCGGAGCCGACGTGTCCAGGTACGCCAAGTGTGGCCGCGTCAGCACGGCCACTGCCAGCAGGGCACCGCGCGACACCGGCTCCCGCCCCATCTTCCCAGAGCAAGCGACGACGACGTGAGCGCGGCCGCTGGAGCGCGAGGGTTCACTGTGAATGCGGCCACCGGCCAAGCTGGTGGTGCACGCGGCCACGCACCCCCACCACGATCTTCTCCACTGCAGGTATTCACCTGGACGATCGCCGAAGACTTTCACGGTACTGTCAAAGCGTCGTCCCAGCCCGTCAGGCGCAGTGCGCGCGTATCGGGTCTGGAGCGGGGCCGTGGAGGAGCCGTCGACGAGCTAGTCGTGCCCAGATTGAATGGGGACCACGCACCATACAAGGAATTTTCAATAAATCTGACTGCCGGTGGGATGTCATCCATAAACGGTTTCGGAGGCCAGTGGCATTCCACGATTCTATCCGATCCTAGGTGAAAAACAATGCGACTTGATGCTGTAAGACGCGTTCTGCGGCGGCCGTCGGAAGTCGTGGTTTACGACTTTGCTGTGCTCGGTGAGAGCCTCCCGGTGTGCAGATATTATAGGGGGGTCGTGTATCTCTCGGAAGAAGGGGGTTTTGACTGGCGGACCGAGTGGTTTCCGATGCTGATACCGTTTGCTAGGTGCGAAAGACTATGTCATCCTGGGGCAAAACAGGAATGTTTTAATGGGACGCACCTGGCGTTGGTTATCGGGCCTTTATCCACGGCATCCTTCAAGCACTCTTATCCGAGTCTGGCTTCGGTGTTTTGTTTCCGTGGTGTGCCGTTTTTGTGTTGTTGACAGCATTAGCAAGATGATTCGAGCGGAGATCGAATCTCGTGATCTCCGGCTAGTATCTCTTCGATTCCTTCACATATTCGTCGATCCCCCCAAGCAGCAGAGCCCATTTTCCCTCCTGTTTTCCCGATGCTTGGTCAGAGCTCTCTTCCTTGACGTTTTGGTCGTGCGCCTACAGTTGGAATTCCATGACGACAAAAATCATTCAGTGGTAAGCAAAGCTTAAATTTGACGGCCCTGCCCGAGTTTTTTTTTCCACCTCGTGGCATCTCGTGCCACATAAGAGCTGCGCAACCTCCTACTTCCTTCCCCCCAACTTTTACTCGTAAATCAACCATGTCTGTCGCAAGTTTTTCCTTTATCCTTCCATTTTGCAGTTAACACTGACTGGTTTCGTCATCTGTAGATCGTTCACGATCCCGCACCGCCCTATGCCCCGGACGATCCGACGATCCCCCGGTACACCATCGAACCCAAAACGACCTCCGGGCAGCCTCTCACCTCGGCTGCTCCCCTCTTCCCGGCGGTACCCCCGGTAAGTCAACAACCCTGAAAACCCCTTCCTTCACCTAATGCCCATCCGAAGCCGGCCACTTCCCGCTGGCGTCGTCTGCTGGCCCGTGCCCGCCGGCTCATCATCGGGGCTCCGCGAATCAGAGAGCAGTATGAGATGGTCCCCATCTGAGGATACGGATCGTCTGGGTAAGAGGAAATGAAATGGTGCGTCGTATCCTCTATCGTCTCGATTTTTTGCCTTGCTAACAATTGTATAGATGTCCTGAAAATACAATGCGCTAAAATACGCAATGCAATGCTCTCGTGTTTCTATGTACAAACTATGAATGTCACCTTATACTGCCTCGGAAATAGTGTCGTCAATAACAACAGCGACTGCGATGCGTCTCGTCCAATAAGCCAGATGAGATGTTACATCTTTAGCCAGTAAATAGATGGAAAGACTGATGGATCTCCTCAACCCGCTGGTGAATGCGAGTTGGGCCAGTTGGCTCAACGGTGTTCCGCACCTGGTGGCCAGGTAGAACGTGAGCGATGGCGGATACAAGAGTTACAAAAACGATTGAAGGTCTGCCCAGCGGCTGCAAATACGATACTGGCGATGAGACGAGAACGACGAGGGACGAGAACAATATGTGATTGAACGTAAATTAGGCGGGCGCTAATAAGCGCCCAACAAGCGCCCGCCTAATTTACGTTCGAAACTGAGAGCTAAGATCGAGGGGAATTTTTTCTTTATTGTGTGTGGGCTCTGCCTTTATATACTACTACATGACTCAAAATGACTCAATTCAACATGACTCCTTCTGACTCCTTCAAGTGGTTCAACATATCAACTCACCTGGAACCGGTCCGCTCCCAATATGTGAGCTGGTGGTTGATGAATGAGTGGAACGTTGACGATGAAACGCACTCACTCGAACCCACAGTGGGAGGATTGGCAGTCCAATGAGGTGTTCGTACCAGCCGGTGCTTTGGTGTGTACTGCTTTTGGTACGGTCCTGCTCTGCTCGGGAGGGATGGAGGGTCGGTGGAATGAATGAACGGTCATAAAAAAGCGCAGAAGTCAGCAAGAGGAAGAGTTTCACGAAGGACTGCATATCGTACGACCCAGTTCTTGGCATGCAATATATTGCGGGGTTTGGGATGCGAACAAAAGGATTCGCCCGAGTAAGCCCCGAGTAACGACGGAGTTTAACGGACCTTGTAACTTAACTCGGAACATCTTCACATTGATTTAATAGATATCTTTTCACAGTATTCTTTCCAGCATTTCACCACAATGGCCAGTGAATTTGAGGGTACTCGATTATTTCTTGAATCTACATCGGCTGCCCGGCGATCCAACGGTTCACCATTTCCAGCGACTCTTTGGGCTTGTCGTACGGTACCTGGAAATATTTTTAAATTGAAAGATACAAGTTGCATATGAGATTGCGCACCATGTGTCCGGCAGCATTCACGGTAACGAACGTGAGGCCATTAGCCGCCCGTGTCCGTCCGGCAAATTTACCGTCAACTGTCCACTCTGTCAGTGGGTGCGCCGCGAACTCTGCCTGCCCGCTCCATTCCAGCTCGAGCGTCCAAGCGTTATTGCCAACCCAATTACAGACCCAGTCGTACGTCCCCGCGTAGACAAGAACGCGCACACCACGCTCCAGGAGTGCGCTCACGTAATACTTTGTCGGCTTCAACATGTCGAGGGTCACGCTGAAGTCGTGGCCGACGCTGTTCGAGCATGTGGTATACTGAGAGACCTCCGTGCCGAGGAGGGCCTGAACGTCCTCCTGGTTGAGGTATTTGATAATTTCCCTGTGAGGCGTCAGTTGGGGTATTAGGTAAAGCATGGACTTCACTAACTCGATTTCATCGTAGCACAAGCCCGAGCTGCCGCCCCTGCACATTTTGGTCAAGTCGTACGGGTTGCGACCTGTCGATGTGTCGTTAATTCAGCTTAGCTGGGCGGTAGAGAAGCAGGATACCGACCTGAAGAATAATAAGGGACCATTAACGACAAGGCACAGAACGTATTGGCTGCATCGCAGTTGATCAGGTCGAACTGATCTTGGCACGATTCCTTAAACCACTTGGTGCATCTGGGAAGCTAACGATGAGACGTTAGTCTTTCATCATCTCACTATCAGGCAGGATGAATTCACTACATACCCGAGCCTTCATCTGGATGCAAGTCCTACATCGAGGTAAGTAACAACTCGAAACATCGCGGGGCCACATACTGGATGTCCTGAACGGGAGCAACCGATGCCGGAGAGCATTGTGTTTCATACCTAGGAAATGTATCGATAGTACAACCAGACACATCCTATCAACATACCAGGCCGGCATCATGGTAGCCACATCAGTCATTCCATTCCCTGGAAAAGAATGTAAAAACGCAGCAAGTGTAGTTAGATAGGTTGTATCACCAATCATCACAGAGGTGAGGTTGATGGGCGGGATGCCGGCCTTAACCAGGAGCGGGTTTTGATCATACACGGCGGCTGCAAAGACAGGGAGATAGCGGCCCTGGAGTCATCGACGCAGAGAGATCAGATAGTGAACGTCGCTGTATAAGAATGAGGCATACACCGTACGATTCGCCGGCCATGTGGAAACCTCGCCCTTGGAACTTGCTGAAATGAGCGAAAAAAATCGCAACAAATGCAGCGATATCCTTGGCGGCCTCCTCGCTGGTGCTCTGGGAACATTAAGCCCTTTCCCAAAGGATCGTCGAGACTTCAATCACGCACGACAGTCTCGCCATATTCCGCATACGAGAACCCAACGCCGCTGCGAAGACTATGGCTTGAATGGAATACGCATCGAGGTATCTATGCACGCACATTGGCTGGTCAATGAAGAAAATATTCGCCTTGGAGTTCCACGATTCCGGATGGAAAACTGTCCCATTGTCCGCGTCAACCACTCGGCAAGGGCCTGCAAGTGCGGGTATGAGAATGAATAGAAACAGAAGAAAAGAGTTCCAGCATCACCTAACTCCATGAATAAACCGACGCCAGACGAACATCCTGGTCCTATGAGTCGCTGCGATATGAGATCGGTTCAAATTTTGTGGAGAAAATGCAAACCTCCGTTAGTCCAGAAGATCACGTCATCCTTGTCCGGGTCACTCCTGCTCTCGAAGAAATAGAAGAACAAGTGGCGGGCCTGGATGTCAATGTAGCCGGTGTAAGAGCTACGCGGCGCATTAGAAACGTTGACGCTGAGTGAACATGCTTCGCACACCTGACGGTTTCGTCGCAAAAGCCGCTCTTTTTGATGCGGACTCCGTACTGAGGGAACATTGGATGCGAAAGGGCCGTGAATGAAGTATCCGAGAGAAGGTCCAGGGACTCCATGGGAGAGAAATCCTGGGTACTGTTTCCAGGACTGCTGAAGACAGTTTGCGAACCCTGAGTTGCCGCCCACGCGCTCAGGCTGAGAAACGACAAAACGAGGGCAGAAATTCGACTCGGAGGAGACATATCTCAGGGAGAGATCAAGTTCTGCGACTGCGAGTTGTAGTACTTATAGTATAGCTTGGCGGGCTTCGGCGACGCAATAAGTGATGAGCGCTGAGCTCGGAAGAAGCAGACTAAAGAAGCTCGGACGTGAAAGTTTGGTGAGTCTTGGGTGAGTCTAGACCCGATTATCGCTGATAGCCGATTTGACCCGGCCCGGTTCGACCCGACGCAGCGTTGAAGCTTCACTGCCACTGAGTTGAAACTTCCGTCATTGCATTCTGGAACTCCAAGTCAACCTGGGTGTCGGGATTTTTTTTGGCGCATCAAGCCTTGAAGCGCATCTACTACTCGCTGCGATGGATATTGTGTCTAGTGCTGGGCAAAAATATAATATGAAAAATATATTTTGACTATATTCAGCAAAATACAGATATGATACAGCCAGAGGTTGACTTCAGAATATGACTGGATATGATATGACTACACTATAATATGGCTATAATATGATACTCCCTCGGCGTAGTCAAATATATTTCAATATTCATGGTGGGCGGAAGCGGGCCGGAAGCACGGATTGTCACCTTATCAATATCTTTGTGATGGCAATTACTTTAAATGGTAGTACAGAGAGCGTACCTGCAAGAGTCGTTTCGTTGATGGCAAGGACAAGGTTGAACTTTACTTGGGCAATACCTCTCCTGCTGGAGGTGACCTGCTGACTTGGTGGAAGGCAAGTTTCACGTACTGTCCTTCCATCTTGATATGGCGGTCAAAATGCACATTTAATCATGCGCTACTTTTTTTTGTGTTTTTCAATTTTCCGCTACTTGCATCATGAAATTTGACATTTTGCGCTACTTTCACGGCTCAAAATGAAAAAATGAATAAGTAGCGCAAAGTTGGATTCTGCGCTACTTTTGTTTGACAGGTGTGTGATCCGCTACTTTCGCTTAAAGTGATCATCGCGCTACTTTCATGAGGTCAGAATCCCGCTACTTTTTTTGGGACTTAATGCGCTACATTCACACAGAATATCTATGGGTCCATGGTACAGTATCCAGTTGTACGGTAAAGGCGTAAACTAAGCTGGGTATACAAAAAAAGTAGCGCATGATTAAATGTGCATTTTGACCGTCATACAAAATTGGATTCTGTGCTACTTTCGTTCAAGATCACACTACTTTTGTTTGACAGGTGTGTGATCCGCTACTTTCGCTTAAAATGATCATCGTGCTACTTTTGTGAGGTTGGAATCCCGCTACTTTTTTCGGACATAATATTTTTTTTGCGCTACATTCGCACAGAATATCTATGGGTCCATGGTACAGTATCCAGTTGTACGGTAAAGGTGTAAACTAAGCTGGGTATACAAGAGGCCGGTCCGGGGCCACCGGCCCGATAACCTACTCGGGCCTGTCGCAAACACGGTACTCATGCTATGGCAAGCTGTGCGAGAATGAATAGCAGGGCTTGGAGTGTGGGGGCAGGCAGATGGTCCCATCATCGTACACACTCTGCAGGCCAATCCATCCATGTTCTGGAGCCTGAGGAAGCAGCCTCCTGCCACCTTTGGAGGTCAGTATAGACACAAGATAGGTGAACGGGATGGAGAGGACGGGGCAGCCAGCAGATGTTTGATTGAGAGGAGCTTTGGGTGGTCATTCTGCACATTGGGGACAAGCAGCAATATACGGGGGCCGGATATTGCCAGTATATAGGTAGTATATTTCAAATATCCTCAGTATATACTGAGAATATCCAGGGGCCGGATATGTTCAGGATATTTGATATATGCTTACTAAATGCTCAAAATATCCGGGGCCTGGATATGCTCAGGATATTGTGACAACATACTTGCAATATCCTGAGTCTCAATATGGTAACCATCAGACCTCCATATATTGTGATTATATTGCAGCCAAACAGCCCATAAATAGCCTTCTTCATATAGTAATAATCATCTCAGAGTAATGACCCTAGATACAGGGTTATCAATAGAAACCATGTAACCTAAAATTAAAATTGCATGCAAGGTGGGAAGTTTTTTATCCAATATGATAACAAAATGCATACCAAACCAAGATGGAAACAAAACTGCAACACTTTCAGCAACTTTGTCTCTTCTTATGATTGATCCCTTTCTTCGGAGAATCAACTGGTGTTTACACTGATTCTCTCTGGTTCCAACTCCTGAGGAACCAGTAAGGCACCAAGCTGATCTTATCCTTGCTGGGCAAATATTCAAGTTAATGAATTGGATACTACTAAGGATCACATGATCACAAAACCGGGTTTTTACGATCACGTGATTGCTTCTGTTCTTGTTGTGGCTGTCCGCATCTGCAGGATAGCCACACATCATTCCTTTCCTTCTCTCATCCTCACCCTGCAACCAGAACAAGAACATAACTTTTTGGTAAAGGCAAAGCTCACAATCTGCACCTGAACCTGCCCAACCTACAGATATAGGTTTGTCAACAGAGTTGAGCCAAAACTGTGGTGGAGAGGAAAGGATGGAAATCAGCTGAAACAAACAGACCACACGTAGGGAGGCTCGCACTGTATACTTTTGGTTGGGGGCACTTCAAGGGACACTATACGAGCATTCTTGGTCTTTTGACCTAAGGCAAATATCTCACGGTTCATGAGAAAAATGCTCAGATTACAAAATGGAGACCCAGGGCATCTAGCCCTTGAAAATCCGAATCAATTTCATTGTATATGTACAGGGTTTCATTGAGGTATTGAAGAGATAGCGCTCACACGAGATCTGCTTGGAAACACTCAATTTGTTTATATTGATGGCCCACGCCAACGTTGTCGCAAACGGAAATAACAATGTAGGTAGTAGCTTCTTATACAATGGTTCTATCTTGTTGCTTACAGAAGAATCAGATTCAAAAATGTTCTCAGATGTCAATTTTTTTGATTGTAGTCTGGAGAGTATGCAGGAAGGAATTTGAGGCAGTAGCCACTACAGATGAGTAGTATGAGTGTGTTATCTTCCTGTGCCTCCAGATTGGCGCGGCCAATGATCCCCAAGCAGCGAACAATGATGAAACCAGCCCAGTGTGCTCTGAGTTGTAACTGAGAATGCTGCCTCAAGTACATATGGATGTGTCATCTTCCTGTGCCTCCAGATTGGCGTGGCCAATGATCCCTAAGCAACAAACAAATGTTTTGATGGCTGAAAATGCCAACTCTATCGGTGAAACGGTTGCTCAGGTTCAACGGTCAGAATAATGCAACTGCCAAAATTCCCCCTATCGAACGACTGAGTTACACCTAACTCACAAAGTGAGATTAAGCACGACTAAATCGACAGTAGACAGACTCCAACACCACACACTCTTTTGACGACCAAGATACACTGACGAGATTCAGGTCTTTTTGGACACAAGTGTAGGTCCAAGGAAACCACGAGTAAACATATTTGTCACGAAAATATTCAATTCCCGTTCCCCCAAGGATGGCTAAGTCTCAACTAGCTTTCTCGAAGTGGTGTTCAAGACACAACCTGAATTTTTGGTTGGTTCCCAACGTGGATTTAAGTGTCCCAACTATGCAAAGATAACGGCTGTGAACCGGCTTGGTTTTGTGGGCTGTTTAGACCCAGTTTTGTTGGCTCGCGCCTCAAACTTGCTGGCTCGCGCCCCGTAACAATGGCTCGTGCCTCAGACTATGGCTCACGCCCCGTAACAATGACTTGCGCCTCAGACTATGGCTCACACCCCGTAACTATGGCTAACGCCCCGTAACTATGGCTCGCGCCTCAAACAAAGTCTTATTCCGAAACCGCACTTAAATTCCAAGGCTATTTGACAGCCAAAGATTCAAGCCCAAACGTCGACTTTGTGCACAAGGGCTTTATTGCTCCTCACTCTCTGGGTCTAGTTCGGTGCCGTCCTCCCTCGTTCTGCCCTCCTTATATACTGTACAGAAACTGTTACATATGTGTGATTACTAGGCTTCAGGTATTCTACTTAACTAATTAGCCTGTGATCGGTATCAGCTGTGCGCGCCCTGGCGTTCCTAGCCTCCTAAATGTTTGTATAATGACTCCTTCAACCCCTCATGGATTAGGGGTTTATATGTTCAAATATCCCCTGAATAGGGTAATTGGCCCATATCTTCTTCTATGGTCTGTCCCCCAACTTCTGGTATTGCTAGTTGGATAATATAGGTTGTTCCCTTTCCAACTATACCCCAGATGTCCTTAATCAACATCCAGGAATACACAGTACATGCCTAATCCTGGTCGGCAGTTTATCCGGTGATCGACAACCCTTTGTCGATCAGGGGATTATATGTTCCACTATTCCCCTAAACAGGGTAATTGGCCCATATCTTCCTCTGTTGTGTGTGCCCCAACTTCTAGTATCGCTAGTTGGATAGTATAGGTTATTCCCTTTCCAATGATACCCCAGATGTCCTTAATTGACATCCAGGAACACATAGTACGTGCTTAGTCCCGGTCTGCGGCTCATCGGGTGATCGTGTCCTCACGGACCTGGTGTTTAAAATAGCAATATTGAGTCTAGGCCTTGATCCTGTGACTTGTCGTGTCGTGTTTGATAAGCCAAAGTTGTGTAATCAACTCAGTGTTTCCTTCCGAATAAGGTTCCCAGTGTCCCAATAGATGTCAGAAGTGGATATTATGATTCTCCCTTTGGTAGTGGGCATTGCGGTTGCCTTCCCACGTATAGAGGGTGTTTCAGGACTTTGATATTTGGGCTTCAAGCCTTAATCCAGATCTGACCCCTAGTGATCCAAGGGTGCCTTCTCCTGGAATAAGCCATAGGCGCCAGTGTTTAGGATGATAATGCAATATGGCTCTTGGTTGCATGTTTGGAGCTCACACCAACCACTGGATGAGCGCAGAATGGCATGCATTCGTAAAATTTGAGGTTTCGCAAATTTCACGGCTTATCATCAGATTGTAGTCTGGAGAGTATGTGGGAAGGAATTTGAGGCAGTAGCCACTACAGATAAGTAGTGTGAGTGTGTTAGACAGATTTGATATGTAGCAGGCTTTGATGACTTCACAGATGGAAGGATCCTTGTGAATATGCGCGTTGTCCATCACAATGACAGATCCTTGTGGCATGAATCTGTCCATGCGGTCCAGAAGGTTGAAAATGAACTCTAGAAAAAGCTCTGCAGTGAATGAGCCTTCAACAACCTTTGCATAGATCATCCCATCAATGGTTAGAGCCGGCAGCAGAGAATATCTGCCTGAATACTGAGGTCTATTGAACATAGGATTAGGGTGCATGAACTGCCTCCTACCATGCATTTTTTCTCCTATCTCCATCTGTGAGAGGATATTTGATCATTAATTTGCATCACATCAACAAAATCTGTAGTTTTGATCTATGGAACAAATCATGTACAAATCATCCCCAACTCATGTACATCTGTTATAACAACAATACTCCTTGTCTCTTACCGTCATGTCATGTTTATTTCTTCAACCACCTGCTTTGGCAGCAAGTAGTTGAAGACATCCTGCTTTGGCAGCAGGCTATGCTTGGATTCCTGTTCTCTATCTACCCGCTTTGGCAGCAGGTGGTTGGAGGCAGCCTGCTTTAGCAGCAGGCTGTGCTTTCATTTCTCTTCTATTCATTCACCTGCTTTGGCAGCAAGTGGTTGGAGGCAGCCTGCTTTAGCAGCAGGCTGTGCTTTCATTTCTGTTCTCTATCTACCTGCTTTGGCAGCAGGTGGTTGGAGGCAACCTGCTTTAGCAGCGGGCTGTGCTTTCATTTCTGTTCTCTATGAGGCAGCCTTCTTTAGCAGCAGGCTGTCTTTCATTTCTATTCTCTATTCACCTGGAAGTGTCTGGAGGCAGCTAGCTGTGATGATGTGATGACACCTATGTTGTTGTATCTGGAAAGGAGGAGAAGTCAAATTTTCCTACGCTGGAAAGTGTGAAGGTGAGCTCACCAGTTGCTTAGCACCTCATATCTGTAGGTTGGGCAGGTTCAGGTGCAGATTGTGAGCTTTGCCTTTACCAAAAAGTTATGTTCTTGTTCTGGTTGCAAGGTGAGGATGAGAGAAGGAAAGGAATGATGTGTGGCTATCCTGCAGATGCGGACAGCCACAACAAGAACAGAAGCAATCACGTGATCGTAAAAACCCGGTTTTGTGATCATGTGATCCTTAGTAGTATCCAATTCATTAACTTGAATATTTGCCCAGCAAGGATAAGATCAGCTTGGTGCCTTACTGGTTCCTCAGGAGTTGGAACCAGAGAGAATCAGTGTAAACACCAGTTGATTCTCCGAAGAAAGGGATCAATCATAAGAAGAGACAAAGTTGCTGAAAGTGTTGCAGTTTTGTTTCCATCTTGGTTTGGTATGCATTTTGTTATCATATTGGATAAAAAACTTCCCACCTTGCATACAATTTTAATTTTAGGTTACATGGTTTCTATTGATAACCCTGTATCTAGGGTCATTACTCTGAGATGATTATTACTATATGAAGAAGGCTATTTATGGGCTGTTTGGCTGCAATATAATCACAATATATGGAGGTCTGATGGTTACCATATTGAGACTCAGGATATTGCAAGTATGTTGTCACAATATCCTGAGCATATCCAGGCCCCGGATATTTTGAGCATTTAGTAAGCATATATCAAATATCCTGAACATATCCGGCCCCTGGATATTCTCAGTATATACTGAGGATATTTGAAATATACTACCTATATACTGGCAATATCCGGCCCCCGTATATTGCTGCTTGTCCCCAGTGGCAGCGGAAGTGCAGGAGCTATGGGAGCTGAGATGAGGTGCTGGTGGGGATGTGGGTACCGGCGGCATGGGAATCCCTTTGAATGGGGGGAGGCTGCCAGTGTCCCATACCACTGGTGGTGCTTGCTGGGATATCACAGCACCAGGTCATTGCAGTGGGGAAGGCAAGTCCTTCATGCCTTCCACCCAGAAGCGCAGAGGTGGAGGTGGGCCTCTCAGCACATAGCACGAAGTACATGGGGGCAGAGAGAATCGGCGGCAGGAGGAAAATGTGGAATGGCACACAATGTGTACTCCAGAGCCTACAGTAGGCAGTTCAGGAACAGAAAAGTGTGCTGACTAAAATCGATTGGTAGTGAGTCTACTTCTTCAGTCTAATTCTTCGCCTTGGCTCAATTCCAAAGCCTGAAGCCAGGCTATCTCCAGGTATGCAGGAATCTCCATACTTGTACCAAGGGCCCCAAATTTTGACAAGGCACTCAGCTGGTAGCCCCGGCCCGGCCTCTTGTATACCCAGCTTAGTTTATGCCTTTACTGTACAACTGGATACTGTACCATGGACCCATAGATATTCTGTGCGAATGTAGCGCAAAAAAAAAAAAAAAAATTATGTCCAAGGAAAGTAGTGGGATTCCAACCTCACAAAAGTAGCGCGATGATCATTTTAAGCGAAAGTAGCGGATCACACACCTGTCAAACAAAAGTAGCGTGATCTTGAATGAAAGTAGCGCAGAATCCAATTTTGCACTACTTATTCATTTTTTTCATTTTGACCCGTGAAAGTAGCGCAAAGTGTCAAATTTCATGATGAAAGTAGCGGAAAATTGAAAAACACAAAAAAAAGTAGCGCATGATTAAATGTTTGACTGCCATATCTTGATACTCATTATTGGTCCCAGAACATGCAAGGAACTTTACCGTTCATGGCGCGTGTCGCACGAGACATTCTTGCAATCCTGGGTGTGAGCATTTCCGTGGAGCACCTGTTCTCAAGTGTCAAGCACACATTATCAGATGCTCGTTCATCCATGACCGCAGAGACAGCAGCGGTGGATATTGTGACAAAGGAATGGCTAAAATCTGGGCTTGCGCAGGGTGTGGACTACATGAAATTCATTAACGCTCATAGGAAGTAAATATATTTTGCATATATTCAAAATATAGTCAGATTCGGACTCAAAAATATAATATAATACACTACGCACACCGGCAAAAGTGAATATTCAGCTCGGATTATACTGCCTGATCATCACCTGAAAACACTACTTTCGGCAACATGTTCAGCTGGCAGCATTTTTGCCATTGGCCCAGCATTTTCCGAGCCAATGGCAAAAATGCCGCTGGCTGAATTGGTTGCTGAAAAGGATCTTTTCAGTTGACAATCAGCTGGGCCAAATACTCGATTTTGCCGGTGTGACAAATACGATACGAGGCCCAGGGGTAGCTAGCTACAATACGGATATGACTATGATACGGTGATCAGTGTATTTATAGCGTATTTGGCCAGCACTAAAATTTGTGTCTCCTTTAAATTTCTGTTCAACCGGTCGGCCATGTTGCAATTCAAGTAGACGCGGGATTGTGTTGCCTGAATCACCTATGTTGTATCTGGACAGTCTCTCGACTAGGAGTAAAAATGCATAACTCTCCACTTGTTTACCCCCATTGGATCATCGCCGCGGCGTCCACGCGCCGTGATCACGGGTTGATCACGGGACCCATGCTCAGCTCGCATTTTTTCCCGAAGTTTCTCTCTCCAATCTCTCCCTGCCTCCTTCTTGTCGAGTCTGCAGGGACTCCAATGCCAAATTCAGTCCTTCGTGTCCAGGAGCTTTGTGACCACATTGCCGGCCACCTCCGCGAATGGCCCACAGATCTCAGGTCGTCCGCTCTTGTCTGCCCCACCTTAACATCCTCAGTGCAACATCTGCTCTTTCGAGATATCATTCCTCCCTCGGCTTGCCGAAAGTTCGATACCCACTTTTACGACTCGAACTCTTCGAACGATGGGATCCGGGCCTGTAAGCGGTTCTGTGATATCCTGACGGCATCTCCCCACTTCGTACCCCTGGTTCGTCGTCTATGGAGTAGCCTCGATACCAGCATCATAAATCAACTGCTCCCATTCTATTTTCCAAACTTGCAGGATATTTTCCTTCATGGGACTGGCTACTTGTGGAGAGATTGGCAGACATCAGTCGATGGAAGGTCCTCAGGCACTGTCACGGAGTTCCTGAAGCTCCCATCTATCCAACACATCGGACTGATTTCCATGGACTTCAACGACATGGATTTTTTGGCCATGATTTTTGAACACTGCATGCCTCAGCTCGAGTCGCTTCTGATTCACAACGTCAACGTTGCGCCGCCTTCCCATCGACCTGCGGTCATAAAACATCTCTGTGTATCAGGCCAGGGCGACTGGCTCATACATCCCCTGTGCCCATTCGATCTTTCGCACTTGCAGACGGTCGGCTCAGGGCTGCAACTTGAATATAGAGTTGTTCTCCGCTCGCGACGCTGCACTCCTGAAAACTGCCTGGTCCAGTATCAGGTGGCTGAAATTTCATCTTGGCAAGCAAATCATCCTCGGCCGTGTGTCGCTGTCTGACCTCGTACACCAGGATTTACAAATGACACCTCTTCCAAGCTCACCCCCCTTGCGGCCCTACCCGCCCTGACGCACCTTGAGATTTCGACCTCGCAATATACACATGGATGGCTCATGAAATTCCTGAGCCACCTATATGACCTTTTTTATCGCAAAGTATTATTCGGTTTAGCCCCGAGGTTGAGGTGCAAGGATTCCAGTGCAATCCGTGGTTTGCCATCGTGGTTTTGGTTACTTTCTGCGGTCGCAGTTCGTGTCTCGTGATCATGTTCTTGCTGTGTCATGATCAGGTCTTGGAGGTGGTGGATCTAAGTTTATGTGGTTTGTCATCGAGGTTAAACTCTACCGAGCTCTCTGGATGTTGTAAATCCATAATGGGAAAACCATCATCTTAAGCGACACCAAGATCAAAATAACATCATAGCCGAATCATAGCCGGTGGCCTCATTGGGAGTGCTGATGATGCAGATGTTATTTCTCTCTGGGTCAATGCCCTGGCTTATGTCCATGTACTTCATCCAAATGTATTTTAATTTAATTTTCTTGAGAGGTGGGGTGTATGAGTTATACACGAGTTGATTGAACTGCTGGTGGCTGTGAAATGGTAGGCGAGATGGGCTTGATGTCAGATTCATATTCATGATGAGGGCAATGTTGGGATTGGCTGAGAGATCTTGGTTTTGATGGGTTCGAACTAAGATATTATGATATCATGTGCCAAAAAGGCCTTGATTTTATGCAGCACATGTTGAGACCTTAACCTCACACCACAAACATAAACCAGCAATAGTGAAACCTGAGCACACCACCGAAACCTTCAAGCTGACATGATTGCAACCACAGTCCTGGATCTGCAACCTCAAACCAAAACCACGAACCAGAACCATAATCTGGCCTTTAAACCACGACCTCAGCACAGGATTCCAAACCGATGAATACTTTGTGAAAAAAACTTTTATACACCTACCCTCCCACAATCGCCTCGAGTTCCTCGACTCGAGATCCAGGTCCCCATGCCTGATTCAGAAGAGGGTGTGGAGGAGGCGCGCCAGCAGTTGTGCGTGTCCTTCGCCGAGTTTCATGCACGCGGCCAACTTCAAATTATTTTCTTCGAGGTGCCCATCTATTCACATCCTTCTCCTGTTCCGAATTAATGTG
Organism: Mycena maculata; assembly: GCA_029448575.1. Taxonomy (NCBI): domain Eukaryota; kingdom Fungi; phylum Basidiomycota; class Agaricomycetes; order Agaricales; family Mycenaceae; genus Mycena; species Mycena maculata. The sequence continues at coordinate 31,679 of JARJLG010000292.1, read as the reverse complement.
CGACACTTTGTGCAGGTTATTGAATAATTCGCATACCTAATCACAGGATTTCACTTCAGCTAAAATGCCTCGGTGTTCGCAACTAGCTTTCTTTTGAAAAGTACTAGATCTTCATTCGTCATCTTATGTTTGATGGCTGAATTGAAAAATCTCACGGGGAGTCGGTTGAACTTCCATTTCACCCGAAATTCCCGTCTATACGTCGGGGTCAACGTGTGTCTTTGCAGGAGCTGTGGGAAGATCAAGCAGTGATCGGGTACATGCTGAGTGACGTCTTTTCTTTTCGCAGCATTCCGCTATCAGGCAGCGCAAAATATCGAGATCGATCTGGTCATTAGCTGCGCAGCATTCAACGTCTACTTTATCCTCCACGTCTCTACGTCTGAGCTCACAGAATCCCCAATGGAACCTCCCACTAAGTGGTCCAATTCTCTCGAAGGCGACGATGGACTGACTTTTACTCTTCCACCGAATTGGAGGGCGAGATTTTCGAAACCGCGGCACTCCTACATTCTGAAATAATCCAGGAGCTTCTACGTGTCGCTCGGCGCGTTCTGTTATGGAAAGTTAACACCCATAGTTGTATAATGCTCATAGGACCCATAGGACTCAACCTATACTGTACAATACTATTCAGATTCACGTCTTCAAGTGTCAAGGCGGCTCATGTCGCGAGATGTTGCGACATATCGAAACGAAAGGCGTAGACTTCTTTACTACCGCCGTGCGGAATGTAGACTTACAGGTATTCGAGTGGGCGCTTATGGGAACCAGATCCAAAAATGTCTGGTCCGAGGAGGATCTGGAACAAGTACTCCGTGCCAGCATAGGTCTTCAGCACCTGCTTCTCGGTGGGGAGCCCTCACAGCGCTCGCAAATCCTGTCTATCGCGGATAGTCGACCAACGCATCTCATTATGCTTGCCGACCTGATGCATGCTAGCCTAGACTTCACACAGTCAATGTTCCAAAACCTTGGCACTCATCTGGTCCTCGGCGAACTCGAGCACATGATGACTGCGAACACAGGAGCCGCTTTTCAGGCACTGGCCTGTCCTATTCCGCCTCCCCGGACTCACCAACCTCGGTCTTCCCCACCCGAACCTCGTACACATGATTCTGAGCCGTGCGCCACCGCTGTAGATTAGCGAAAAATTCACGCGCTGCCGTTGTATTTCATGAACAGTCCACCCTCCACGACCGACTGGTGGTCCTGGGACTCAGCGGATTCAGCGCATTGGAAGGGTCAGAAGAGAATGCCTTTTCCCGCCTGACATCAGTAAACTGTGGGCCCAAGTCGATGAGTTTGTGTTTTGTGTACCGGAAGCGGAGGGGAGAAATCGACCTTTTGTTTTACCTCGGCGCATCCCCCACATGTCCATCCAGCCACTCAGTATTACATGAAACCCTGATATATCCGCTCGTTCCGGGTGAGAGCACGGAGATGCAGAGCAAATAAGAAAACGGGGTGAAAAGATCAGACTTCGTGTGGGAGGGAAATTGTAAATTAACCTTGGTCGGTTGTGGTGGAGTTTGAATTGTAGAGGTCAGTGGCATGTACATAGAGTTGAGGACTGGGGAAATTGAATTGCCGGATAGATGTGGACTCGAAACAAATATCCACCCGAATAACGGACACAATATCATGTCTCCATTGGGTCTTGCCAGGTGCGCACCATGCGTAAGGATTGAACTTAGGATGCATTGCTGCCTTCAAATATACGGGCGGACTGGGCCGAAACAATTTGGCAGGCGGTGCCAGCCAGCTGAAGAACGAATTCAACTTGAAGTGAATGTCTCATTCTCGTCTCGAAATCGATTCTCGTTGGAAACTTAATGGAGACCGAGATCTCCGTCAATGGTCATGATGATCCGTCACCTATCTAGAAGTAGAGAGATCGGTTACCGCGCTTATGGGCACTGCCTCTCTCTTCCTCCCTCCATGAGCTCTCTGGTTCCCAACGAGCTATGGCTCGAAGTCTTTGAGAACCTCCCGCGAGATTCACTCAGACAACTCTCCTTGACGCACACCAAGTTCAAAGGCCTCTCCCGTACTCTTCTCTTTGCGCACTTGGACTTCAAGCCCTACGCTTACACACGCGAGGGCTTGATGTTACCTCACCAGGCAGGGATAGACAGCAGAATGCAGCGTCTGGACTTTTGGGCGTCAGACGAAATAGCTCCGCTCGTCCGTACGTGTAGACTCAGTCCCGCGTACTCCGCGCCGATGGGGAGCGACTACGCCGTCGCGGAGTCCCCGTACGTCCTACTCGAGGCATTATTCGAGCGCTTTGCAAGGTTTACTCGGCTGGAGCGGTTCAGTGCTGCGTCCATCCGGTTGACGCACATGAGTGTAGTGGGGCTCTGTCGTGTGTCCCCGCCGTCTGTCTTGATCTTCGGTGGCTTCCTCGACTATGAAGAAGGCATCGAGCAGCTACCTTCACTGACCCAGGCCTTGAACGTATCCAAATTCAATTTCGTCCGCGTCCGAGGTGCCTGCAACCTTCACCGCTGGATTGTTCTCCTAAATCCAAATCACCTCGGCGCATTGTCGCTCAGCTATCGCCGCCCCTTTTCCGACGACATCGTGCACCGCCTCCCGCTCTTTCCCCATTTGCGCAAACTCGCCCTGGAGGTGAACCCCTGGGACCTGCACCGAATCATCCCCTTTCTGTTAAAATTCCCCGCCACGCAGGTCTTCTCCATACACGTCGTGGGCTACTCGCCGGCGGATAAAGAAACACCTCTTCCAGCCGAGGGCGCCGGGCTCTTCCCTATACTGAAAGAATACATCGGGCCCTATCAGACCCTGCCCATCTTCCTCTCCCGCCAGTCCCTGCTGCGGATCGAGGTCACTCGGAAACCAACTTCCGGCCATTTTGTAGCGCAGCTACGGGAACAACTCCAGACACCGAGTAATGCGAATGTGACGTCCCTGGACGTGGATTTCGAGGACTTGACGCACCATGACCTGGGTGTTATATGCGCGTTTTTCCCCCAGCTTGCGGAGTTGAAGATAGAAGTTTCAACACCCTTTGTCGAGGTGCGTCTCAATTCATTCAGTTATCGCCTTGGGCACTCTAAAAAACGACAGGCAACCTCATTTTTCAGGTTATTCGCTGAGAATCCGATCCTCCCACCCGGCATGGAACACTTCGCCATCTCATGGAGATTCAGTCACGCGGCGGGGGATCCGTATTATTCTCCTGATAATCAAGGCGCGGAGATGCCTGATCTCCCGATGTTGCGCGACGCGCTAGTGGATCGCTGCCCCGGGATCAGGACCATATGGATCCTCAGGGATAATATACTACTAAAGTGGCGCTCAAGTTCGGGCGAGGAAGGCATCACGACGAACATAGGTGAATACCCATTCCCAACCACGCGAGGCCATCCACTGAACCCGGTAAAAAGCTCACGAAGACACCACCGTCGAGTCCTCAGAGCCTTCTGGGGGGTAAGATAGTGTAGATGCTAGTGTCTCCTTATTGCCGATTACCAATCGAATTCAGTGTGCCCCGCGAGAACCTCGGTCGCGCGCATAACATGTAATTGCTCCCGTTCTCCGAGCTGTTTATATTTCAGCCGTGTACTTCGATCTAGTACTAGTACTATGAGTACTGCATATTCGCTCGTCGGTGCCTCTTTTCTGCATCAATATTCACACTATCGTGCCGCCCAGAAGCCTCTAAATGCTTGCAGCTTGGTAGTGGCCTGCATGAGCTGTTTACCTTGTTTCTTTGGCTGAGAACATGTACTCACCTGTGTTCGTCACGATGGTATCCTCGCCTGAACGTCTATGCCACTTCAGTAATGAATTGTGATCTTTTCTGCCATATCCAATCTGATCGGGTCTGGCGGCCTGATTTTGTCGGATATGGTCTCCTCAGGATTGCCCAGGACCTAATCATGTCTGACCAGGTATAAAATTGAAGGGAAAGAAAGACAAAAATACCGAGGACTTAGACTGACAACCATCCTGGCCATACAACCTCCTCTTTCTCTAACCCGAATTCGAACCGAGGCCGGCCGCCTTCGGTTCAATTCACGTTGCGAATAGCGGAGCACTGAGAGACTGAATAAATGGGATTTTATCATCATCAATAGTCATGTGCATTTCCTTGGACACAGAAGCGTGGTGCCCCAATCATCTCGAGTCTTGGACTAGTGGTTCAACCTAGTCTACTTAGGGAATAACTTCATTCCCACCCTACTTGATCCGATCATTCCGTCACTGATTCTTAACAAATGCTCCGAGTCCTCTTTCTTTTCTGACGCTTGTCTCATCTGCCACAAAGCGAGACGAATTTGAACATTGGGTAAGTGGATCTGCATGATGTGGAACTTGGCCTGAACCCACTTCTGGGATAGTATCTTGCCAGCCGGCTGACATCATGGCTGTCCCAATGGCCGACTCCGAAAAATACACCCGCGCAATGGATCGCGCGCAGCTCGATGATATAGAAAGCCAGATTCGCGCATTAAGATCCAGGCACGATTTGACGAAGAAACGTCTCGAGTCTTACAAGTACCCGGTCCTCACGTTGCCGAGCGAAATCGTATCCGAAATCTTTGTCCATTTCTTGCCAGTGTATCCTCTCTGCCCGCCACAAGAGGGGCTTCTATCACCAACCCTCCTCACGCACATATGCCAAAAATGGAGGGAGATTGCTCTGGGAACCCCCGCGCTCTGGCGGGCAATATCGTTACGCGACGACATTGCCCTAGAACAACAAATACATCTGCTCGAGACCTGGCTGAGCAGATCTGGGTGTTGCCCCTTGTCCATCCACATGGAGGACTACGAACTGATTCCCATGGATGAATACATCGAGGCCATCGTTCCCCATCGCGCCCGGTTGGAATACGCCAGATTCCACATCTCGCTATCTGGTCTCCGCGCTCTCGAAGGTGTGATGCCGCTGCTCCGCCAACTGAGCATCCGCCTTCCCTATGATCGTGACGTCCCCCCTTCCTATGTATCATTCCACGAGGTGCCTCGGCTGCGTGCAGTCACTCTCTGGGATTTCACTTTCACCATGGACCTTCTTCCTTGGTCCCAATTAACGTCGCTGACCTTGGTCGCCAAAACACCGTCCGAATGCACCCCCGTGCTTAAAGAAACGACCAACCTTATTCACTGCAAGTTGATCACGGGTGGCGACGCCCATGTCCCCCAGCCCGACACACATCTGCCCTACTTGGAAACGTTGGTTTTCGTACATTTTGTGGCGGATGAAGACCCGGCAACGGAATACCTCGACGCGTTCATAGCCCCTGCGCTTCGCAGGCTCCAAATCCCGGAAACATTCCTGATTCCCCATCCTTATCCTTATTCCCATCCCTGTGCTACACTGCGTGCATTTATCGCGAAATCCGGTTGTAATCCACACGAGATCTTCATCACTGGTGCAATGACTATGAGAAAGAGCGTTTATCGGAAGGAATTTCCCACCATTAAATTCACATTCAATACGGTTTTGACCGACTCTTATTGCGATGTCGAGCCGGATTCGCCTCGGGTCCAGGCCTTTTCCGACGAGGACTGGTATCCGTAATAATTGCCTGGTGGGTCATCTCTCTCCGCGGGTCTCTCCTACTTATCCTGTCATTTTTAGGTGCGTTCTTCGATGCATGTCGCAGTTACCATCTCTCGGCCTGGGTAAAAACGAAACCTCGGCTAGTAAAGTAATACTATATACATCCAGTTTGTAAGTAGCAATTTAGCTATTGGTGAAAACACTACAGTACATTACGGGCGAATGACCCATTATCGAAGAAACAAAATGAGACGTGTAGCAAGGAAGGGAAGTTCGCAGTATTGTATGCAAGAAAGAAAGCGAGAATACACAAGAAGATACAGGATAAGTACAAGATGAGATGAGCTGGAGCGATACAAAGCAAGCAAGCGAGCGATACACAGAGTACGTACAAGAAATGAATGGGAAATTATACACCTTCAGCTAAACGCGAAGGGAGAGAGTAAAGCAGAGACCATCAACCAATCGACCCAAAAAAGAATGGCGTAAAACAAAAGACCAAGAAAAGCAAAGAGAACGAAAAATGCACAAAACAGCGCGCAGGGAAATGGAGCGGAGGAGCGCTACCCCACATCCCGCCTTGAACCCTCCCCCTCGCTCTCCTCGTCATCATCCTCCCCAGCATGCACATCGTCGTCCCCCCGCTCCGCGCTCAACGCGTACCCATACTGCGAATACGTCTGTGAGGGCGGATACGCGTACGACTGGGGTTGAGACTGCGACTGGGATTGGGAAGTGGACGGATACGACCCCACCGCGGTGGGGTACCACGGGTACGCGTACGATTGGTAACTCTGGCCCTGGCCCTGTCCCGCGTGCTGCTGCTGGGTAGAGGCCTGCTGCACGCCCGCCTGTTGCTGAACCTGCTGCTGGCGCGGACTCCGCTGGTACGCCTGCTGGCCGCGTTGGCTGGGGACCTGCTGCTGCGGGCGGGGACTCCGCTCCTGCCCCTGCCCCTGGTACGCCTGCTGGTGCTGGCCGTGCTGGCTGGGTACCTGCTGTCCGCCCGCTTGCTGCTGAACCTGCTGTGGGCGCGGACTCCGCTCTACCTGCCCCTGCCCCTCCCCCTGCATCCGCGGACTCTGCGACTGCGGCTGCGCATACACCGACCCCGCCCCCGACCGTGTCCCCTGGCTATACGTCGCCGCGTACGCCGCCGCCGCCGCCGCCAGCGAGCTCGAGCTCGGGCTCGGGCTCGCGTACTGCGGCGTCTGCGTCTGCGGCTGTGTCCGTGTCTGCACTTGTGCGGCCTGCTGCGTTACTGGCTGCGGCATCTGCACCGCGCGCTGCTCCACCGAATGCGTCTGGCCGCCCAACGACGGCCCCTGTACCTGCATCTGCATCGGTGTCCCCGGCGCCGCGGTGCGCACGCGCGCCGGCGGCGGGATATACATGCCCGCGCCTGCCCCCATCCCCATCCCCATCCGAATCCCCGGTATTCCCGTTCCCGTCCCCATCCCCATCCCCAGCCCGTCGCCTCTCGCGCGCTTCGCCGGCGGCCCCGGCCCCGCCCCCGCCAGCGCGTGCTTCGCGGTGGACGTGGCGGTGGCGGTGGAGCCGATGGTCATGGACACGGTGGGCAGCGCCATGCTGTTGTTGCTGCTCGCGGGCAGGCTCATATTGCTGTTCGCGGGGAAGCCCATGCTACCGCTCACGGGCAGGCTCAGGCTGCTGTTTGCGCCGAGCGTCATGCTCGCGGCCGCGGGCGTCTGCGGAGAGCGCGATGTGCGGGCGTGGAGCGCGGCGCCGTTGGCGAGAGCTGGCGGGGTCGTTAGCACGGCATGAAGAACGAGGGGAGGAAACGGGGGACGAAGGGGGGGACGGGGACGACAGTAGAGCGGCAACGAAAGGATGCAAAAGACGATGAATGGAAGGGCGGGGGACGAAGGGGAGGGGCAAAGAAAGCGATGCGCAAGATGATGAATGGGAGGGAGAAACGAGTGGCGCAGGAGTAACAGAACATAAGGAAACGAGGAGACCACGGAGAGCGGGACCGAAGCGAGGGAAGGAGCGCGTAGAAGAGTGGGAGAATGAGGGAGCGGTTTCGGGGAGATAATCGGCACGGGACGATACGATATGGGAATATGGGAGGAATCGGCGCGGGAAGGGAACGACGGAGGGAACGACGGAGGAGCAGGGTAGAGGAAATCAAGGACGCGAAGTAGCAGGATAGGGTAAGAACGGGCGCGACGATGAAGTGTCTCAAGTAACACCGGGTACGTCAAGGGCAGACGAAGGGCAAATGTTATAACAAGGAGAGGAAATACAAGGAAAGGACGCAGTATCGGTACACGGAGAGGGGAACACAGTACAGGGGAGTGCGGGATAGTCAAGGGTAAGGCAGGGGTATCAAGAACAAGGGCGAGAACAAGAGTAATGGGACGGAGGGCGGAGGGAGGGAGAGCGCGACGCACCGGTCAGTCCGTCCATGTGCCCGTGGCCTTGAGTCTGTGCGCGGGCCGGGGCAGCGATGGCGCTGGTGCTGGCGACTGGCGCGGGTGCGAGCGCGAGCGCGAGGGCTATGCAGAGAGTGGGGTCAGTGCCGCCGATCAAGATTAGGAATAGGGAGAGAGGGAACGTAACACCCACCCTCGCGCCTCCTCGCACCCGCGCCGGCCTTCCCCGCCCCCGCCCCCGCGCGCTTCCCCGCCGCCCGTCCGCCCGCGCCCCCGCCTTTCACAATCCCCCTCCCCCCCGCCCGCGCGAGCCCCACGCCCACCCCCGCCCTTATGTGTGGTCCGTCGGCCCCCACCCCCGCCGCGGCCTCCTCCTCCCCCTCCCCCAAATACCGCCTCACCCCGTCCGCGCCGATCTCCACGCGCGGCGGCACCCTAAAATTCGCGCGCTCCAAGAGCGACTCGGCGATCGCGAGCGAGGCAAGCTCGGGGAGCGAGGACGGCGGGCGGAGGCGCCCGGCTGCGACGTCTGCGGGGGAGTAGTATGAGATGAGGTGCTGCGTGCCGCGGAGGCCGAAGGTCGGCGAGTCCGCTGGGGAGTCGGGGGAGTGTGCGGAGGTGGGGGAGCGGGTGGAGGGGGAGTCGGTGGGCGGAGGGAGGGCGGGGGTGAGGGAGAATGTCTGTCGAAAAGGTGGTTAGCGATCGGCTGGTGGGTGGCCGTGGGAAGAAAAGAACGAGGGGAAGGAAGGGGAGGCGAAGAGTTGAATGTAACTTGAAGCGACAAAAAGGGGAGGAAAAGGAAAGGATTCCGCGGCCAGATTATGCATTGTGATGTCTGAGTATCCAGAAGACCGCGACCCCGGCAGACAGTCCGCCTACGTCCAGCACACCTGGCACGCTCTCGGGCGCACGCCGGCAGTCAAGATTAAATCCAAATCGACATAAGCGAGAGACGATGACGAATCAGGCGCGGACCGCAGCGTACCCAAGGCGGCACGAAAACCCGGGCGCGCGCGCACGACAAAGAGGCGCAGGAACGGGGACGATCGCGCCGCCACCGGCGATGCGTCCCAACGCAGTACGCAAACGGGTCCGCGCGCCTCTCCACATCCCCACCCGCGGCGATATCAGACCTGAATCCGCGTAGTCGGGCGCCGGTTGACGGACGCCGGGGAGACGTGCGCAGACGATAGGGAAGGATGCCGAATGATGCAAGCCGGTGGAGAAGACGAGACGAGACGAGGTGCGCCGCCGCCCCCGGATCCAGGCCCGCACGATAACGATAACGGCAACGCGCTGTGTATCCGAACGACAAGAGCGAGGAGTGGAGGGCGACACCCGCACACGCGCCCGCACCAGACCCTCGGTCGCGACACCTGAGCAGCGACCCCGATGCCGAAGACCACAGACAGCCGCGATCGAGACCGCTCGCGCACATGGACGTCCCGCCCAGAACGAAAACAAAACAGCGAGAGCACTGTGCACGCCGCCAAAGAGAAGACGCGCGCCCTCCCCTTGTGCGCCCGCGTCCGCGCCCGCACCAGTAGCACGAGGATACGCGTAGGGTCCGCCTCACACCGTCGCGAACGCGGTCCACAAGCACGCCCCGAGTCGCATGAGAGGGCGGGGGTGCGCTGTCGCGGATCCAAGCCCGACCTGCGCTGTGTCGCGTCCCGTCCCCACCGCGCACAAACGACGAGACGAGACGCGCGCACAAAAATACGGTCACACGCAGCCGCACGTCGGAGAGGGCCGCAGGACGACCGCGCGACGCGCGCGCGCAAGGGGCCGATCCCATCCGCTCCAAACTCTCGGTCGATTCGGCGGCCCCGCGCGCACGCCACCACGGGGGCCCGAGACGATCTCCGATGCCCTCTATGCCTCCGCCGTCAGGGAAGCGCCGGCGAACGGGACAGGCCGCGCGTGTGTTTGGCGCGGGCCAGGAAATGGCGGCGGCACGGTGCGAGCGATAAGCGTGCCGCGTCGCACCACAGGAAGGGGATCCCACGACGTGACTCCGCTCGGGCGCGCAGGGGGGTAGAGATGAAAATGAAATGGTATAAGAAAGCGAAAGGGAAAGAGAAAGAGAAAGGAGGTATGGCGGACGAGAAACGACGCGTTCCCCGTGCCCCACAGGCCCACGCCTTTGAGAAAGGTAGAAAGCGGCCAGAGGACAAAAGAGAGGGAGACAGGGCAAGTTTAGGAGTCGACCGGCGGAAGGGACGCGGCCTGGTACGCAGAAAATCGAATGACAGAGACGAAAGAGAAAAAGGGCAGGGGAACGACGAGGAGAAGGGGACAACGACACACACCTTCTTCATGAGCCCATCGGCCTTGAACTTGTAGGAGTTCGTCAAGCTGCCCACGAGCGTCCGCTCCCGATGTCGATCCACCCCCGCGGTCTTGGGCCGACTCAGCCTCTTCCCTCCCTCCACCTCCTCTCCCTCGCCCTCCTCCTCCTCCCCATCCAACTCGCCCTCATCCTCATCCCCCTCGCCCTCCTCCTCCCTTCCCCTCTTCCCCCGCTTCCCATGCCCCTCCCCCCGCCTCTCCGTCTCCCGATACAGCAAAAAGTTCCCCAATATCCTGCTGGGACTCCAGAAGTACCCGTCCGTCCAGCGCTTGATCCCGCTCTCGTCCTCGTCGAACACGAACACGCTGCCGGACGCGATCATCTTGCGCTCGGCGTCCGCGAGGCGGCGGGTGACGCGCGGGATGAGGCCGCGGCGCGCGGCCTCGAGGATGAGGAGCGCGTCGCGCGTCGTCGCGATCCAGCCGGACCAGGGGGGCGCGGTGTGTGTCGGCGGGGCGGACATCCGGGGATGTTGTTAGGTTGGGTTAGACCGGGGTAGGCTGCTATGGGGACGGGTTAGAGTTTGACAGCATGCGGGGTATAACTGTAACACACTAATTGTGTCTCTTGTCTTTGCTCTGCCGCGATCGAGTCTCCTACTATGCTGCGCAGATTAGAGTTTGATGACACGCGCACCCCGGGTACAACTAGCGCACCAAAACTGTTAATCCGCAATGTGTATGGCCTCGTCGTACTTGCTCTCCACAGTCTTTTTAAAGCCAGAACAGATCGACAAAGTCGGAGACAGTCCGTCCAAGTAAAGATACACCAAAGAAGCTTCTTCTGCTGACTGCTGGCTGATAGTCGTCGTCGTCGTCTATATCCTGCCTGCAAGTCTTCCCTCAGCAGCAACTTTCCTCAGCAATCCGGCGTCGCAGCAAGCGCAAGAGATCCGGCGCTGGTGGCAATCGCAAAGACTAGAGACCGCGTGGCGTGCTTAGTCATCCCGCCGATTTCACTACCATCGACTTCAACTAACTCGAATCCTTTGCTCTGCATTCAGTGCCTCCAACCGCCTTTTCCTGGTTGTTTCTCCAACCGCCTCTCTGTGCTTTTCGACATTTTCTTGTGGTTTTATTCTCTTTTGGCGCTGTTTCCTCTCCAAACTAATCCCATCTCTCGAGTGCGGGCTGGATGATGTCTACTGCGGTGAAACGTCGGTCTCTTCTCTCTGTATCCATGTTTCGGAAAAGCCTCGCAATAATCTTCCCGAATTTTGCAGATTGATGCATCATCCGTGCCACTGCCTACATCTATCGACAATGCAACTGCCGCAAGACCTGGTAGCGAAGTGGTATCGCGTCCGCCTTATCTAGTAGTTGTGTTGTATCATGTACGCGGAAGTCCCCGGTTCGACCCCGGGCCAGGTCCTGTTCTTTCATCAAGCTAAGTTTTGTTTTGGCTTTTTTACCCTTCTTCAAGATCTCCTTCCAACTCCTCTTCAATCCTGGTTCCTCCTCAGCTGCCTGTACATGTGCTTGATATTTCCTCAATGTTCTCTGCCCGCCTTTCGTCCCATCCACCAGCTTGAGTCAATGACACCATTCCCATCCTGCCAAAGACATCAAGACCCAATAGCGAAATGCATCGCGTCTGCAAAAAGTATAGATGCACCTTCCCATACGCCTTCTGCGGAAGTTCCCGGTTCGATTCCGGGTTGGGTCATAAGCCGGGGGAAAAGTTGAATTTTTTCCCCCTCCTCCGTAGGCCTTAATTTTTGTCGGCTTCTGTGCTTCGGTGGACCTTCTGACAAATAATACTTCAAGCTCTCGTGACTCGTCAATTCTTTTTGATTTTCCTCACTCAGACTGCCTCTTGATACTCTTGCTTGTCTTCGCTTGATCCATTCTGCCCTACAAAACCCCATCTCACAACTAACAGACAGACCCAATGGCGGAATGTATCGCGTCTGCAACAAGTATATATGTACCTTCCCATACACCTTCTGCGGAAGTTCTCGGTTCGATTCCGGGTTGGGTCATAAGCGGGGGGAAAAGTTGAATTTTTCCCTAGGCCTCTCCAACGCGAATCCGGCCTCGATTTTTGTCGGCTTCTGCGCGTTGGTGGACTTTCTTCTGGTAAACACTGCAAGCTCTCCTCAATTTCTTTCCAGATTTTCTTTGTTGCCTCTTCCTATCTCCGCATGAGTGTGCTATATCAATACATTCTACCCTACACACAAAGCCTATCCCGCAATGAGCAGACATACCCAATGGCGAGATGTATCGTGTCCGCAAGAAGTGGGTCGTGATCTTATATGATCCTTTCTGCAGAAGTTCCCGGTTCGAATCCGCATTGGGTACCACTGGCTCGCCGCAAACAGGCCACCACCTGTTCGCGCCCGCACAGGAAACACTGTTTGCGTACCCGGGGACCCCGCTGCGGGGGCTGCGTTTGGGGGAGTGCTGTTTGACGCATACGCATGGAAGACGGGCGAGCGGAACGCAACTGGGAGGTCAGACACGCACCCGCCCTTCGTCCGCGCAGCACGAGGCTCGGCCCAACCGAGCGCATGACCAAAAACCAAAGAGGTCGCCAGAGGGGCACGGGGAGCTCCCCGAGTCCCACAGGGCCCGCCCACCCGCTGCATGATCCTGCCCCGACCGCGGATTAGATCGGGAAGGCGTGGCGTGGCTGAGAGGTCGAGGCCGGATCCGAGGGCAGAGAGGGTGGGTGTGGGCGTGAGGCCTCTGCGAGGCCAGCAGTCCACGACGCCCTGCTTGCTGCTCTTCGTGGATTCGGAACGTTTGAGCAAATCACACTGGCGCCAGATCATTGATGATGGACCGCGCGCCTTCGGATATGGACTCGGAGGCTCCATCAGGGGCCTGACCATGTCGAGCCTGACATCGTGGAGCCCGGCGCAGGACGAACTGGATCAGCACTATATCACGCAGAAAGAGGAATCCGCATAGCTCCGAGTCCACGCCGCCCGTGAGTGGAGTCCTCGCGTGCTCTCTCACAGTGCACTCGATCGCCACGCACCGTTACGGTGTACCAGCCACACATACGCCCCACCCATACCTCAGCGAAAGCATCAAAAAGATAGGGATCCGCCCGCGCAGACGCCACATCTGCTACAGATTCGCCACCGAATGCAGTCCGGCAGGTGCATCCGGATCAAAAAGAGTATGCATGAGAACACCATGTACGCTGCAACACCTTGTCCCAGCACAAAGAAAAGAAAGAGCAAATAAGACAAGGGGGAGAAAGACCGCGTCCAGAATGCGCCCTACCAGGCAAGACCCACGACATATGTGCCCCACCGCGCCTCGAGCACCAAAAGGATGATGCCATGCAGACGCCGCATCTGCTACAGATTCGCCGGTGCGGTCCGATGGGCGCATCCAGATGGAAAACAAAGATGACTGCCCATGCGCCAATAGAGGGCGGAGTAGCCGATCCAAGCGCAGTCATAATAAGATGAGATGAAGTGGGATGCCCAGAAGAGACAGGGAAGGGGGCCGAGCCTGAGACGAAGTACATGATCATGAAGTGGAAAGGCACGAAGAGAAACGAGTCGGGGCGGGGGCGTATCTGTCCAAGGTGGGAGTTACACGCAGTAGGCAAGTGCTACCCGACACGATCATCTTGCGCTCGGCGTCGGAGTCGGCGACGGGTGCATCAGCAAACCCTGGGTTCACTATGCAGCTCTACATAGCAACCCATAGCTGCTGTAGTGCCTATAGTGGCTGTAGTGAAGGCCTTTAGCTATGTAGTGCTGTGTAGTTCTCAGGCAGTCTATGTAGTGCTCTGTAGTTCTGTGTACAACAGGCAGCTCAGATTCACAATAAAAGTTAATCATTTTGATAAGTACCTCACTTCGGAGTCACTACTGAGTCGGTAAGTTACTTATCATTTTGTTTCACTAACAGAGAACATCTATTACGATTTAACTAGTGACTAAGTAATTACTACAAGCAGAAATTAAATGCTACCAGACAGATTCGAACACACGACCTCCTTAGCTCGAGCAGAGAAATTGAGGAAACACACAAAACCACTAGACCAAAGGTCTATTGTTAAGTAGTGGTTCTGGGATGGCTTCATAGGCCCTTGGGCTCTGGCCCTATTAGTGCGTCTCATTGCAACATTGCAACATTGCTTCACACTTTTATTATTCTGAGGACAGTGATCATGTTATTATGTAGATTCAAGTTTGTGAAAAAAAAATGACCACCATACCCTAACATCACATTTTGGGTAAAAATAGACCATAAACCAAAGTTGTAGAGCTTGAAAAACGAGACAAGACTTGTCTGAGGTAAATATTCCATCAACAGCTCGGTTAACTCACAAAACGCAGAATACTTTCCCAGACACAGTGGTATAGACCAAAAAAATTCAGACACTTATTGAGTCTTATTCTGTCCTTCAACTGCTGGGCTTGTCGAATAATGAAACCACTCACATAATAGTCATGAAACATGTGTACTGTTATAGATCTCCCAGACCCCCAGCTACATGTAGATACATAGAGCCCCTATTCTACTACAGAGCACTATGCAGAGCTACATAGTTTGGCCAAACTACAGTCAACTACAGCCAACTACAGCTGCTACAGCGAAAATCAGGGTTTGCTGATGTGATGCGCGGGATGAGGCCGCGGCGCGTGGCCCTCGAGGGATGAGGAGGGCGTCGCGCGTCGTCGCGATCCAGCTGGACCAGGGGGCGTGGTGTGTGTGGGCGGGGATGTTGTTAGGCCGGGTTAGGCTGGGTTAGAGTTTGACGGCATGCGGGGTATAACCGTAAGACTGACACGCACCGTGACCGCGTCTCTTGTGCGGTTTTTGATTCTGCGTCGCGATCGAGGTCTCTTCACTGCCGCATGGATTGGAGTTTGATGACATGCTCGTCTCCGGTCGGGAGAGAAAGTCCGAGATACTCAAGTAATGGACTCCGACTCCGACTCAAGTTAAAGATACACCAAACACGCTTCTTCTACTGGCTGCTGGCTGACAGTCGTTGTCGTTGTCGTCACACCTAAGGGACTGAGGTGCCACTTACATAAAGGGCCTGTTAGGTGGGTTATTTTGTAATAGTAAAACCTACCTAAGAGGTCCCAGGGAGGCGAAGGGTATCGGCTTCTATTCGGGAGCTGCGACCTTTCCTAATTGGGTTACCCCTTCGCCTCCTCCGCTGGCCTTCCACCTGTACAGGCCAAACAACCCCTCTAATTAGAAGGGGAGACCCATGTGGTGTCCCCTTCTAATTAGAGGGCCTTCGGCTTTTCTGCCGTGTACCGGGTAATTACCTGGTAATTCCCTCTAAGAACCTTCTAATAAAACACTTCCTAGAAGCGGAAATACGGGAAGGCGTCGGGAACCGGGGGGCAGGGCGTGCGCCGGTCCATCAACCTTGCCGTCTGTTCCCATCACAGGCGGCCGTGGGACGCGGCCGAGCGCGTGCACCCGACGCGATCAGCCGCATCAATGTCGCCGCCGCTCGCGCCCAAGTCCTCCATTCCGTCCTCAACAACCTTCAAAAAATCACCAAAAGATAGGGGAATATTCCACACAGTGATACAAAGTAGGAGCACTACATACCTGGCTAGAAATGTATGTATATAGGTGAGAATATAAGATAACTGCCTAGCTGTCTTCAATTACGGCGCCGCCGTCACCAGAGATGTGCACGATCTGAATCAGGGCGGTCAGGGCGTTGATGCCTTCCTCGTCGTCATCGTCCTCCCCCTCTTCCTCATCCAATGCCGGCAGCTCGACTCCCACAGGGCAGACGACATCCGCAGGTGGCGGGGCGACCATCTCCACGTCCCACGCGACAGGGGTGTGTCGCTCCTTCGAGACGCTGACGCCAGGGAGGATGTTCCCCGTGAAGCCGGGCAGCTTGCTCAACTTCACGAGCCGCTTCATATGAAGGGAGGTAAACCGCCCCCGCTCCATCCGAAGCAAGCGCACTTGCTGGGCAATCCCCTCGTTCCCCTCGGTTCGTAGACACTCCTCCTCCCGCGCAAGGAAAGCCTCCTCATCAACCATGTAGGTTACAAATCGGTGGATCTCCAGGTTGAGCCGCTGAATTTCTTCATCTGCACGGAGGAGTTTGAAGTGCTGGTCCATGGCGGCACAACCGGCGGGCAGTGCCCAGGGTTCCTGCCGAATATTGTGCCTTCCTTCTCGCAGCAGATCAAAATCTGCGAGGAATGCGCACTCCACTACCTCCTCCCAGTCGAGTGTTGGCATCGGGGGCTCCATCGCCTCCGCAGCATCGTTGTATCTAACGATTGCTGCCTTGATCGCCTTTGAACACGCTTGCAAGGCTTTCGCAATGTGTTTGCGCAATTTATACCCTGAAATCCAGTCAGACCTCAGCAGTCAATAAAAGAGTTGTAGTAACGCACCCGTGCCTGACATATGGCACTTTGCAAGCTCAAACATGCGTGCGACCACGAGTCCCTCGAGGTGGTCGAGTGCGCGCTGATAGCGGTGGCGGTGGGCCATCCTTGCAGCTGCCTCCCACTTCTCACCCCCCTCGATCCAGCGCGTGTCGATGGGGATGCGCAGCTCCAGATCGTGCACGGCACCCAACGCCTTGTCCCGCATCTCTTGTGCATGCCGACGCTGTGTTTCGATTCGCCGTGTGGTCTTTGTCGCCTCTGCATAACTAGCCTCTCCCTCTGCGGGCATGAAGGGCACCACGACCCCACAGACATCCAAGACACGCGCCCTAGTCGAAGGTCGGCGGAAGAATGGGCTGGGAAAGGGAGGGGCTTACTCGGCGGCTTGGAGATTCACCAATTTTTGGTAATACTCCATCTCCAAGGTCTCTTCAAGCGGCTCTCGAGAGAGCGTGCGAAGGTAGGTCTTTTCTTGCTCAAGCCATGATTCAAAGACTTCACGGGACTCGACTTGGAGTCGCTGCATTGCATCGCACAGGGAGCCATATGTGCCCTTGATTTCCAGAGCACGCCGGTATTTGCTGCACAGCACCAGCGCTACAAAACATTAGCACGGCGTGGAAGTAGAAATGGTAGAAGTACTTACAGAGGCCCTGGTACGTGTGAAACTTGTCGGTATGTTTCATGTAGTTTACGATCGCCTGCTGCCGATGAAACCGTGATGCATGGCGCGTGGTGGCAGCGAGCGCATTGGACTTGGAGAAATAGGCCTCACAGCCTTCCAGGCTCTCCAAACCCACCCCCTTCACGTACGTCGTGAGGTTCCTCGTTTGGCAACGACGGTTATGGCCGTGGCCGTGGAAGGAGCCTACCAAGCTCTTGAAGTTGTTCTCGGCGGCGAGCTTGCTGAGGACAGGGTGCGACTTGCACCTCTTGGCATACTCACAGCCAATATCGTACCCATTGCCATGCTCTCCCAGGACACGGAGCAGGTACGCAGTCACTGCGAAGCCGTACTTTGTTCTAGGAAGTGAGAGGTCGGGTTAAGTCAATCAAGAGGATTCAAAACGGGACTCACAGCTCCCCACTCTTCACCATGTCCACGACGACAAGAACAAAGCCGTGTTGGCAGAGGGCAGGAAAAATTCCAGTTTCATCGAACATCCCCCACGCACGCGCCGTAACATCTTCTTTCATGTTCTGCCAGCGCTCCTCGCAACCGCCATCCTCCTCATCGCCGTCAGCGCTTGCGGTGAAATCCCTCATGAGCTCCTCGAGGCCATCTTCGCCCCACTTGTCGACCTCCTCCCGAGAGATGTAGTAGTCTCCCAGGACGATGTGATTATCTGGGCGCTGTTTCGATGCCCCCAGTACAGCGCTTCCATCCTCCCTCACCTCTTCCCTCTCACGGAGCTGGAACTGCGAGAGCGAGTTGTTACCGTCGGTCGTGGTCAAGAGAGCGATGGACAAAGTCGCCTCATCTTCCAGCTTGTATAGGCAGGCGGGGCAGGCA
Source organism: Mycena maculata (assembly GCA_029448575.1). NCBI lineage: Eukaryota > Fungi > Basidiomycota > Agaricomycetes > Agaricales > Mycenaceae > Mycena > Mycena maculata. Next base: position 13,523 of record JARJLG010000292.1, on the reverse strand, counting down.
TTTTTTAGACGCCAGTTCGGACCATCGCGTCCAAGCGCTACCTGTACGCGCTTCTCCACATCTGCATGAATCGCGTGGTAGAGGTCGAGTGCCACGGAGAATTGGGCGCCCAAATATGGGCGTGGGGCAACGCCATGGAGATCGCAGAGCATGCGAGTGAACGCTTGGATGCCCAGGCGCGGGCAGCGGAGGTTGGCAACGCGAAAGACTTCCAAAGCCCGGATGGTGATGACTACGGTGGGGCAGTAGGCTGAAACGGGCATCCAGCCCTGGCGTATGCATGCGGAGGAGACAAACTCATCCCCTACAATGAGTGGGAAAGGCTCGTACGAAGCAGCTATGGGGTAGGAATTAATTGAATGAAATATATTAGCAGCACTTTGCACGTACTGAACGCGTCCACTACAAGGACTTCTCGTGTTTCCTCAATAACAGCATCCTCAGGGAGCTTGTACAAATAAGCCAGCCCTGCGTCCTTTGCCTCAACGGAATATTTGAGAAAAGCATCCGCCATGCTGGGGATCTGCTTGGCAAAGACATCGACTTGCTCTTGCGTGCGGTTTTTTCGGGTGCGTGAATCCACGTATTTTCCAAGATGTTGCCTTGGAAAAGAAGCCTGAGTAATCCAAATTTTGGGAGGAAAATTTGACCTTACCGCTGGCTTTCCCGAAGCTGTTCATAGAAATCACTGTTTGCCGTTGCTACATCTTCCTGTGTCAATTCCTCGCCGGCATTGCTGAGGTTGGCGGCGGTACGCCCGTGCAGCACGTCCTCCAAATAGTCGTCATTGAAATACTCCGGGATGTCGCGGCGCAATTGCTCATACTGGCGCCGTTGTTGTCTTGACATGGCTGGGCACAGGAATTAATCTCGGTGAGTAAAAACACGGAATTAACCAGAACCAAAAAAAAAGAAAAAAAAACGATGAAGAAGAAGAAGGGGAAAGAAAACACACCTTCAAGACGCTCGGCCTCCAAGCGCGCCTCTTCGAGCTGTTGGGCGCGCACTTGCTCTGAAGTGAGCGTTTTTCGTCTCTTCGTCACAACACCTGCTTCGCTGCGCACTGATGATGACATTTGAACCCTTCGCGACGTTGAACTCGCGGTAAAACCCCTCGGCATGTCTGGCGTACGCGACGAGTTTGCAACGAGTCCAAATCGGTGAGTTATTTGGTCGAGTTTGGAGAAGCACGTGACTTCTCGTGTTTTCTTCCCACCAACGGCACGTAGCAAGACTTCAATTGAAAAGGTGCGTCTCTTCCGTCGCTCCACGCGTGCACCTGCCTGTGGGGTGCCAAGCCTTATCACTCTGGGCTGGCACCTTAACCACAGGCAGCGCGCCGCAGCCGTGGGGCGCGTCTTTTCCCCCAGCGCCACTCACTCACTTATTGCTTAGATTTTAGATGCCTGGCGTCTGGTTGCCTGTCGTGCGCGAGGCAAGGCTGATTTTTTTCGCCGCTGTCGCCCGCCTAACGTTCACCGCCACAGACACGCAGCGGCAAGGAATATTCCCCATATCAACTCCCAAAATTTGTCACCGCGCTTCGAGCACTTGCGTTCGACTTTGCGCCGCTCATCGCGCGAGCCGTCGCGGCCGAGGGCGAAGACCGGGATGACCGTGAGGAGGAGGAGGACGAGGCGCCCAATGAGCACGAGGTGCCCAGCGAGTACGGCGCGCCCAACAAGCACCACGCGCCGAACGAGCACCACGCGTCCAACGTGTCCAACGAGCAAAACGCGCCCGACGAGCGCGACCCCCTCAATGACGTGGACGACCAGTGGCCGCCGCCGCCACCAACAGACCCGCTGGATGAGGTGGACGACGAAAGGCCCGCCGCCTCCCCTTCCAAGAAGGCCCGCCGCTCGCCCACGTTTCGCGAGGTCGTTGCCGCTGCCCCGAAACCACACACCGGTCCCCACCGCCAGCGCCCCGCTAAACCCATGAAGGCCGAGAAGGCGGCCAAAGCGGCCGAGAAGGCCCAGAAAGCTTGCGAGGCCGCCCACGCCTGAAGGAGGAGCAAGCACGCTCGCGACCTTGCTGCTCGCGGCCACGTCCCCGCCCCCGCCACCGTCGCTGCCGTCGTGCAGCCGGCAGTCCCCGTTCCGACCGACCTCAACGCCTCCGACTTGCCCGCAACATTCGGCGCCTACTCTGGGAAGGCCGAGGGTAAAGCGGAAAAGAAGGGCAGCAAAGTGCGCCGCTCTGTCGCCGACCTCCTCGGCCTCGGTTTCCATTTGGTGACGTGGGACGGGATGTACGTGTTCTTTTCCCGCCCCCAACTCGCCCCTTGACCCGCCTCCTTCCTTGGTAGCCAACCGCGCCCCCTCCTCGACAAGAACGGGCGGATCATAGCCGTTCTTGCGGGGCGTCCAAATCAAGACGATTATCTCAAATCCGCGACCTCCGCCTTCCATGCCATTCGCGACGCTGGCGCGGCGGCAAAATTCCCGGCCGCTATGCGCAACCATCGCCGGGGGCTCTTCGCTGCCGTCAACGTCGGGCTGTTCTACGGGAAAGGCCAAAGAGTCCCTTGCTGGCTCAACAACAAAGAGCACAGTGCGCTCGTAGAAGGTCTACTCGGGAACGGCCACATCCAACGCCTGGCGTACTTTGCAGACGGTAAGCCCCTTCTTCTCTGCTACGGTTTTCACTCACACCTCCACAGCGGTGTTCGCTTTGTGGGCCCCCCGCCTTTACAACTACTACATGGACCACGACGCCAGGCTGCAGCGCGACTCTCCCCTCCGCCACCCCTTTGTAGGCTCCATTTTCTCTTGCGCCGCCTTCAACTTCGGCACGAACGTCTGGACCTTCAGGCACCGCGACGTGCTCAACCTCGCGTTTGGTTGGTGCGCCGTTCAGGCGCTGGGGGAGTTTGACGCAACCGAGGGCGGCCACATTGTTCTTTGGGACTTGAAACTCGTTGTAGAATTTCCTCACGGCGCGCTCGTCCTCATCCCTTCCGCGACCATCGCCCACTCCAACATCCCGGTGCAGGCGGGCGACGAGCGTTTATCATTCACGCAGTTCACCCCCGGGGGAATTTTCCGCTACATGGACAACGGTTGCCAGACCGTGGAGGAGCTTGCAGAGAAAGACCCCAGCAAGTATGATCAAATAATGGCCCTCAAGGCGGCGCGCTGGGAGATGGGGCTTAGTTTAATTAGTACATTAGATGAATTGCTACCTAATGAATAGAAACCTTTCATCCACATAACTCAACGGTTCTGAAATTTGCGAGAGAGACTTCGTGAGCAGCCGAATAATGATCGTGAGCTGATTTTGATCGCGAACTGATTTCTCTTTGAAAGGCATGGGCTTCCACTGCACCGTTCCGCCTCAAAATTTGGGAGGCATGGTTTCATTACATTTAACAAACATTGAGATTTTTTTTTTTTTTTTGATCACTAGAATTTAAATTAAAAATCGCGGGGTGTACTGCTGGCATCGAATATCTAATGCTAGAGAAGTTCACGCCTCTTCTTCCCGTATTAAAAAAATTGGCATGATAGGGGAAGTTGAAGAAGAGATATGAATTAAATGGTTTGGAATATTGAACGGGAACTGATATGAGATCCTGAAATCATTCGTGATTTACAATGTGATCACCGCTCCTTTCTTTGCACCACCACTTACTCCACAACAACTTCTCACATGCCTGCAGGTCGGCCGAAACTCAAACCAGAAGTCAAGCTCCAACACGCCCAGGACTCCCAGAAACGCTATGAAGACCAGTAAGTACATGCTTTTGCATTTTCTGTATACCTGACTAACTACTTTCTCTTCCACAGAAATTTAGAGAAACGCAGAGAGGCCGCACGCTTACGAATGCAACGGTACTCCATGCACTCAGAGCCCATGTACACCTCCACCAAAGCTTTGCAGTAAACGGGCAGCGATTGCGGCGTCTGACTTCCACACCCGACGAAGGTATCGTGAAAAAGCCGCGTTAGATTCTGAAATGTACCGCGCGAGGTGAGTTGCCTCTGTGTATTTGCTCATTGTTGATTAACTGGTGCCCCTCGCACCAGGAAACGCGATGCCGAGCTTGCGCAGAGTCGTGCTGCCGCCGCCATGAAGCAAACAAAAAGGTGCAGCTCTCTGGCTTATCGCTTTGAATGGTACTGAATCCACGGGTTGCAGGGATGTTGAACATGTCGCATTGCAAAACAGGCACCTGGTGGTCGGCCAGAATGCGCCCTCTCCCACCGCGCGTGCTCCTGCCGTGGGTAAGAAGCGCCGTCCGCACCCGCCGCATCTGCCCTCTCCTACCATGCCAACTTCCGTGCCCTCCCGCCTCTCCGACATTCCGTCACTCAACCGCATCTCTGACACATCTGATGAAGAGGAAGAGTCAGAGGAACGGCCGCCAGTTTGGCCGGCGCGCATCCCGCATGCACGCAGATGTCCCCACTGCTTTGCAGAGGAGTGCATCGGGTGCACTTGTATGTGTGAGGCGTCTCCGGAGTGGATTGAGCACGAGGGGAGCCATTTTTTCCCAACGTGCAAGTACTGCGAAGGGGCAGACTGCCCTGGATGTGCGTGTATGTGCCCCAAGAGTGCAGTTTGGGTAGAGCATGGCGGGCACCGCCAAAAAAATATGGTTATTCACTTTCCCATAATGTAATATACTTTTGAATGCATAGTTTTTTTTTGACTAAAAGATTTTTGCTGAGATGGTAATCCATTGAGAGCGTCAGTATTTTACTTGATTAACATCATGTCTACTTGACTTGATTGACATCAAATCTTCTTTCCTTCCCTCATGTCGTACCTCTGCATGCCTGCGTACCTCCCCGACCCAGGTCATAAAGGGCCATTGGTACACCCAGGGCCGTTCTATGCAATATATTGCCAAGAGTGGGCCGGCTGCGTCACATCCAGGTGCGTCCACTTTCTCTGCTTTTTTTGTCTTGCTCACAACTTTGCAGTGCCTCTCGTGATCGCCTGCTTTGCCAGTACCCGCGCGCATCTACGTTTGAGGCCCCAACCTGGGCAGAATTTCTGCGACGGTGGTCCCTCGAATGTGAGGAGTACCACTGGCACCCAGAGCAAGACAGGTGGTCTCCATTTGTCCCACTTTCCCGGGAATCAAGTCCTCCGTCCTCTCCTTCGAACCTCACCACCTCGGCGCCATCGCGCACACCGTCTCCTCCGGCTTTGGCTGAGGATGCCCAGATCGTGGCCGAGGACACCGTACTTCTCAAGCGGGGTCCTCTGGCAACGCCGCGCACTCCGTCGTCTCCGACAAAATTGAGCCGGAGGGAACGCCAGGCTCAGCGGAACGCTGAGTATGGCGCCTACCTTGAGGCCGAGGAGGCACGGCTCGAGGCAGAGGCAGCTGCCAAGAAGAAAGAAGAGCTCGGATTCCTGGCGAGCACGCGGGGGAACGTTAGCCCAGAGTGCATGCGCCAGCAATTTGTGCATGTCTTGGGTCCGGCGTCTGCATTGGAGTGGCCGCCCCCCCTTCTGGAGAGCTCGTTAGTTTTGCCCAAGGAGGGCGCAAACACACAGGTGCGTGGGCCGCATAATCAGTGGATTGTTAGTTCTTTTCTTTTCTTTTTCAGACGCACAGCGGAGAGTGTGAGCACACGCTTTTCAATCTACACGGCCAGATGCAAACTTGTCAGCAGCGTCTGGCCGTGGCTGCTGCGCTGCCAACCAAACATCATCATGGGGAGGGCGCTGAGCAGTTCTGGGACAATGCGCCTGTCATGTACGCAGTGAGCGGACAGAACCGTGTCTTCAAAGACAGGGAACGCGCCATGGCCGCCTTCAAGGAAATACCGGGTGCGGAGCTCGTCTTTACCCGCGACGAGGACGAGCTCTTCGGGTTTCTGGAGGACTTTGAGAAGAAATTCAAAATTTGATTTAGAGTACCTCAATATGTCTTGTACCGCACTTTGAAATACATATGTTTGTCTGCTGTCTCAAGGGAAAAAATCCATTTTCATTTCAATCTGGGGGGTTGCCATTTGAGATACATATGTTTGTCTGCTGTCTCAAGAAGAAAAAAATACATTCTGGGGAGTCGCGAGGGTAGGTGTAAAAAAATATCAAAAAAAAAAAATGCTGAGCCACTGGGTCGAACAAAACGACCCAATGGTTCAGGAGTTGGGATGTTGGATTGCAGATATATCAATATCTGTACAATTTCGTCGCCCCAACTGCTGAGCCACTGGGTCAACATTTCTTACTAAATATAATTGATACGGCAGATTCAAAGTTAGACCTGATAGTATATGTCAAAGAAGTCACGCTCATGTTTGTTTATAGCTCGACAGTGGGAATCCACGTCCCTCCTCCCAAACTCCCATGGCCACGAAGAACCTGTCAAGCCACGCCGCACGCAATCTCACACGTCAGACGCAACCGACACGAACACGTACCCGCAAGTCGTCTGCCACCACAAACAGTAATGGAAGCACCGCACGCGCAGAGAAAGCACGCGCACTCGCAGCTGACGTTGAGTTGCACTTCAAAGCAGTGAATGAGACAATTCAAAGCCTCGCGGTCAAGCACGGTCGGAAGGCAGCGTACATCAAGAAACTCCTGACCCACGGCAAGCAGTTTAAACAGAGGCGCGCCAACAATATTAGGACTGCAATTATGCATGACTTGTCCATGAAGGCCAAAAAAGGCGAGTTTCTTCGTGTTTCTTTCTCTTCTTATAGTTTATTATCTCATATCTTCTCATTTTCTTCAGCCGGGGAGGATAGCGACCTCCAGACCATGCTCGAAAACCTCTCTAGAGAGGAATACGAGGAGATAAAAGAGAATCTCACGCCTGAGGAACGCAAGCGCATCATGAAGCAGCTTGACGACCACACGCGTTTGAAGCGAACTGGTATTCGCCGTACGAACAGAGCCCTGGCCCAGGACGCAAGCCAAACCGCCAGCGGTGTTGGCGACGTGGTACGTACGATACACTGCGTGTATGGTGGCATTACTAACTGGCCTTTAGCTGGTTGATCTCTTTGAGCGCACCGGTGTTCGCTCATGCTGTCTTTTTTCGCGTTCCAGTGCAACAGATGCTGCACTACCCGCCATCCAGGATTCGGACAACTCATGCCACTTTTTCCAGCACGCCCTCGGGAAGGGCTTTTTCGACATCCTGCTGAAGTTTGAGCAATGGTCCTGTACGCGAGATACTGGTGCGTTGCGAGGCAGATCTTCATGGCCCCCACTGACAACTTTGTGCAGAGGCCAAAGACCTGGATGACGTCCAGAGCGTGCGCAAGCAGATCGTTCTACTCATTCTTGAGGGTTTGCGTAGGTTTTTTTTTTTTTTTTTCCATTTCTCTTGGGCTCAAACATTGCAGGCAAAATCAAGAATAAAAAAAATGTCGACATGGACTACGTCAACTACAAGGTCGATATTATGCACAAGTTCGGCGTGGAGCTTGCGGGATGGCCCTCCGACATTCCTTTTGAGCGCCCTGTCAAGCTGACTGCAGACCAGGGTCGCGAGATTCGTGATGGCTTGTGAAGCGGCGCGATCCGCTGGGTGGTCATGACGAAATCGCAGCGTGAAGAACTAGTGGAGGAGATTGAGGAGCTAGGCGGGGTGGCTGCCTTGAAGCACCGCAAGATGCGTAGCGACAAGGGCAAGTCGCGCAAGGGGAAGGGGAAAGCAAACAATTCCGACTCGGAGGATGAGGGCGGTGAGGATGGTGAGGGCGGTGAGGACGATGAGGACGGCGATGACGAGGACAACGAGGATGATGAAGACGAGGAGGATGAGGATGAGGAGATACCTCAGTGCAAGTCCACCACCACCGCCGCCACCTCCTCACGCAGCAAGTGCGGCACAGATACATGCTCACGGAACTCCACTGCCACCGCCTCGTCTAGCCGCAAGTCAGGCATGGGGGCGCGCGGATCTGGTGCAGCTGCCGCTGCTGCCGCCTCGTGCATGAGCCCTGCATCCGGTGCCACCCCTGTCACCGTCGCTGCCACTGCAGGCACAAACCCCATGCCCAGCAGCGCCGCTGCTTTACTCACCAACCTCATCCCCACCGCTGCGCTCACCAACGACGTCCCAGGCTCAAACACCGTGCTGGGCGTCCCCGCCTCCACCGCACTCACCCACGACCTCACAGGCCACAACATCGCTCCTGCTGGTGTCATTCCAGCCGCCACTGGACCCACCACTGGCGCCATGGACCACGTAATCTATGACTTCGACAACGGCGTGTACGACTTCGACCACGCCGTGTACAACTTCGACTTTAGTGGCATGGACCTCACCGCCCTGAGCAATCCGAGCGCAAGCAATGCCGACATCTTCCTAGGCACGAACGGGGGGCGCACGGATGCCTGCGGCATGCCGCCGCTCCCCTACACTTTCCCACCGGTGGAGTCCCTCACCGAGGGCATGGGCAGCAATTTGTATGGGATGCCGCCGCTCCCAAACTCATTTGGCGTGTACGAAACGAACTCACGGCGCGGTCCCGATGGCCTGGGCGACACCTATGACTTGCCCCGACTCCCCAACCCCAACGCTGCGATGCATGAGGACGGCACCCTATTTGAGCCCGCAGGCAGCGCAGCATCTACAAACAGGCCCGTGGGCGGCGCCCTTGAGGAAGCCACCAACGTGGAGCAGGCCGTACCACGGAAGAGGGGCCATGCTGCTGAGGGAATGACGGAGCCGCCGCCCGCCAAGAAGTCGCGGAGGGATGCGACGTGGACAGCTGTCACCTTTGGTGATGATGCCCAGCCAAAGGGAAAGCGTAAACAGTCGCGCAAGAAGGACGCGACGGCGGCTTGATGTACGTCCCGTATTCACATTCCGCTGCGCCACTGGCCCCTCCGCACATTTTATTTCAAGTCTTTACGTCTGTCTTTGCCGTGAATATAATTTATTTCATAGATTTGAAAGACCTGTGAGCGTTATATTGGAAGTACGGAGAGAACTAGGGCACAGGGACACAGGCCATCTATGTATGGTAATAGTCCTGGACTCTATGAGATAACTCCTATTTTTTGGTGATTTTACAATGATTTTTGAGGGCGGAACGGAGGACTTGGGTGCGAGCGGCGGCGACATTGATGCAGCTGATCGCGTCGGGTGCGCGCGCTCGGCCGCGTCCCACGGCCGTCTGTGATGGGAACAGACGGCAAGGTTGATGGACCGGCGCATGCCCCGCCCCCCGGTTCCCGACGCCTTCCCGTATTTCCGCTTCTAGGAAGTGTTTTATTAGAAGGTTCTTAGAGGGAATTACCAGGTAATTACCCGGTACATGGCAGAAAAGCCGAAGGCCCTCTAATTAGAAGGGGACACCACATGGGTCTCCCCTTCTAATTAGAGGGGTTGTTTGGCCTGTACAGGTGTGGCCTTCGTGCTGGCCTCCATCTCCTTCTGTCATATAGCAAGGACCGGCCGGGCACACAAGGGACTCTGCACCCACACATGAATACAACCAGAATCACATTAACTACAGCCAATATCTACAGGAAAGTCCGTAGTCTACAATATAGGAACAACGTATGGATGAATACATCAATGGTATTGGTTGGGTAGCGGCCTAGGATGATACAGGATGATACAGGTTTACTAGTAGGCTGAGTGAGCAAGACATATATATTCAAGGGGTAATCAGAGAAACAACGCGCAAAATGATACATACGAAGGCCTTCGTTTATCCGGGAAAAGTTCCAAATTGAATTGATTACTGTGGTGGCTGGGCAAAGATGCACAGGGAAACATCGCAAGGAAACTGTGCAAGGAGTATGTGCGCCAGCTGCCCGATGTCTTTGACCCTCCAGCTAGGCATTGCCGGTAGCGGATGTGGCAGCACGATTAGTTGGGAGGCCGAACCACATGTGAGGTAGATGAGAAGGACATGAATCCCGAAGCCCAGGGGCGCAGAGGGAACTCCTGCGAGCACTGTGAAGGCGGCGGAGATCTTCCCGGAGGTCTTCATGACAAAGAATTCTTCATCCCCGTTTGTTGCTAGACGTTGGAAGGTCGTAAATATCAGTGAAAAGTTATGGCAGAATGTTTGAAACATGACGGAGACTTGGATGATCAATACAAGAGGACTTTGGGATGGAGGAAGGCCTTTGTTAGACTTTAAGAGGTCGTGAATATTAATAAAACCTACCAGTGAACACGGCAGAACATTCAAGACGCTGGATAGACACTTTTGGATGGGAAGGAAGGTCTTCGGGAAAGAAGAAGGCCTTCATTAGATCTCAGGAGGTCGTGGAAACCAGTGCAGACTTACCTGGAGCACAGCATAGCAGCATGGAACATTGGCCAGAGGGAAAAACACGAAGGTAACAAAAAGAGCCTGCCACAGACAAGAGGAAGTAGAGCTAGGAATACGAAGGATGGAGACTGCGTCAAAGTCCGACAGATCACGGATCAAACACCGCCACAGAGCGGGCCGATTGTCTGCATCCTTCACTTATGTCCAACTTTCACCGCCTCCAACGCCTGCCGCCTTCATGACTCCGAGATGTCCTTTTCCGCCTTCCCAAACAACCTTCGCAGCCTCCTTTGGCGACTGTCGCGACCCTTCCTGATGGCCTTCACAACCCCTCCCCAACGACCTTCATGACCTTCCCCAACGACCTTCCCGGCCTCCTCGACGACCTCCTCCAAAACCGTACACGTAATTAACGGACGCCACGCCTCGGATTACCTCAATTCAGCAGCCAATAGGAAAGAGAATAACTGTCAGCCTGGTCATTTTTTATTATTATAGACGGCCCTCTCCATAGAACTGCCTGTTTCAACGCCGGAAATTCCATTGCCAGGTCACCCCAAGGCCTCCAATTTTAATTTGGAATTCTTTGCGATGATGGAAAGCCGATGCATGAAACGAGCTGAAAGGCAGGTAAGTTCCTATTAGCTTTGTGGCCTCGATGATCATCTTTGTTGTAGTCCTTCGAGCAAAGCACCTCTGCCATGCTCAACAAGCCTCAACGAGTCAGGAAACTATCCTCAGATGCATTTGAAGGCTCCGGTGCGTGTTTATTGTCGTATTCAGTGCCCCATTGACCGTATAATTCAAGAAACAATCAGTTCACGACGTCCAGAGCACGGGCAGTGGTTGGGCACAAAGCTCAACCAGACCTCTAGACACCTTCTTGCACTTTTCACCACCTTCCCCGCTGGGTCTTTGACCTTCAATGAGTTGTGGACAGGGATATTGTATTCTCTCGGATAGACCTACAAATTCACTCGAATAGACTTAAAATTGAGAATGAGCCATTCAACTGTAAGATTGAATAACAAAATTCATTGAGTGAAAGACAGTATAACATTAACTAACACGTAGGAAGAGGTGCCAATGAGGGGGTGGAACCAGACCCCACGGCCGAGACAAAAATGAGTGCCACGCTGTCTGCTGACCCGGCGTCAACATCCCGCTGGCGGTGCTCGTTCTCGGGGTCGTATTTGCAGCTGAGAGGCAAGCAGCTTAGCGGATGACACGACAAGTGGAGGAAGGGACGCACATTGTCGAAGACGGTGATGGCATCACTGGTGCCTTTCAGGTATACAATTGTTCTGTGGAGTGCGGGAGAGAGGTGACAATCAAGCCATTGACCAGCGCTTTGAATGAGGCGAAGGTGGGGACGAAATTGGCGAAGGCACGGAAAATCACATGGTTTGTTAGGTGTACGGTCGTACAGGAGCCGAGACATTCGCGACTCAAGGGGGAACAACATTCTAGGCTGTTTTAGTGGGATCCCGAGCTGGCAAAAGTATTCACAAAACTCACGAAGGCCTTCGCGAAAGTGGCAAGGGTGGAGACATTCACAAGTTTGAGGTGTGTACGGTCGTGTAGGGCCCAACAGGTTTGCAACTGAGAGAGAGGACAGTTCCATGCTGATTGAATAGGATCCCGAGCCAGTAAAAGTATTCACAAAACTGGTGAAGGCCTTTGCGGAAGTGGCGAGGGTGCAGACAATCACAAAGTTAGAGGTGGGTACGGTCATGCAGGGGCTGAGAGGTTCGCGACTCCAGGAGGAAGAGCGTTCCATGCTGATTAAATGGGACCTGAGCCGGCAAAGGTAGTGACAAAAGCGACGAAGGCCTTCGCCAACAGTGACAGAAGTGGCAAAGGCGCAGACGATCGATGCATCTATGCTCATGCACTGGGGACAAGAGGTTTACAACCGGTGTTACATGCATGCAAAATGTGTGTAATCATGTATATATAGTCTGCAGCCTATGACAGGATTAACCTGTCATAGTGGCCTTTTGGCTCAGTTGGTAACAGTGTTAGCTTGCAGGCACGTTATGTAACAACCGGGGCAGAAATGATCCTACGTGTCAACCAACGGCGAGACACTTTCAGTAAATTCCAGAAGCTGCAAAGGTGCAGCGAAGGCGCGACAGGAGGCTCCACATCAATCCAATCTGCCAGATTGAGGTTTAAATCTGTAGCCCCAGTCACAGGAATGGTTGATGTTGCGTTCCGAGTGCTAGATCCCGCTCCAAATGCAAGGGAGCGTCGAGACACAGTGTACAGCAGTTGTCTTCTGCATGTGTCCTAGTCCCTATACGGCCCATTTCTTGTGCCTATCAATAGTCCTCGGACGGCTCTTGGGGGTAGCGAGTCCGGCGTGCGCAGCGGGCTGGTGCGCGCGTACCGAGTGTTTGTTGCTAGACCCGGAAGGAGAGGAAGGCGGCCATGTCACGGGATTTTTTTTCCCGAATTGGAAAGATCAATGATCTAATCACCGTTGAAGCGAACAGAACGCGGAGGCCTTCGTCTCCTGGACCCTCTTAGGTAGGTTTTGCTACTACAAAATAACCTACCTAACAGGCCTTTACGTAAGTGGCACCTCAGTCCCTTAGGTGTGTCGTCATCATCTATGTCCTGTTTGCAAGTCTTCCCTCAGCAATTCGGTGTCGCAACAAGCGCAAGAGGTCCGGTGCTGGTGGCAATCGCAAAGACGACGAAGGCAAAGAACAGACCAGAACAGACCGCGTACGGCTGCCAACAAGTCCGCGCTTTGATTTCGCGTGCATCAGCAACTTCGCAATTTACTTGTGGGCTTGTGGCCCTTTTCCCTTGTGCTCAAAAAAGAAATGTCACCAAAATCATGTCTAGATACCAACGCGCACACTCAGTTTTTTTTTTTTTGGCCAACTTGTGGGGTTTTGGACATAGCTTGCGGTCTTGTCAGCTTTTTCGGCTTGTACAAGCTTGTACAAGCACTGGCAAGTAAGCTGTTAAAAGGCCGATGTGATCGATTCCTGATTCTGACTTCGACTTTCGATTTCTTGCATTTGACTGCTCATATGTATATTCTTCCGGTTGTTGGCCCAGATATCTGACATTGTTGCCGCACTGCGCGTACAGTTGCTAACAAGTCCGCGCTTCGATTTCGCGTGACCGATTTCGGCTTTCGGTTCTTGACTTTTAATCGACACTCTTGAGGCCTACCAGCCACCCTCTACTCCATCTGAATACTGCCGGGTAGGCATTGACATGCTCAAAAGAGACTGTACAAGCGGGAAAACGCGTGTCGTCATCATTGAGCGAGGTAGTCTTACAAGC
>JARJLG010000291.1:0-101722 GCA_029448575.1 Mycena maculata | reverse complement strand
TTGGGTTTGCCAATAACTTCGTAAGGGCCAAGGTACGTCTCCGAGAATTTCGGAGTTGGCCGGCTGGTGTGAAGATGCTTCGCGAGGATGAAAACTTGATCGCCGATCGAAAGCGGAGGTTGCGGAGCACGTTTCCGGTCTCCGGTTTCCTTGTACCGCTCCTGGGCAAAAGTGATTTGCTCCCGGAGGAACTGATGCAGTTCCTGAAGATCAACGACAAAATCCTTGGCGTACATGTTCGCAACGTCACGCTCCGGATGGACCGTGATTGCCGGATTGTAACCCTTATTGGCGAAGAAAGGGGAGATGCCGGTCGAAGCATTCGGAGCGTTGTTGAGAGCGAATTCCGCAAGCGGAAGGAGTCGGTCCCAATCGTCCTGTTGATACGAGCAGTAGATGCGGATATATTGCTCAACAGTCTGATTCATACGTTCCGTTTGACCGTCAGCCTCCGGATGATAACCGGAAGTATAATGGATCTCCATATTGAGAAGTTCGCCCAGCGACCGGAAGAAGGAAGCGATGAATTCGGAGCCCCGGTCGCACGTAACATGTGCCGGAACACCGTGTTTGGAAAAGACGTGAATGAGGAAGAGGCGAGCGAGCTCCGGCGAAGTGATATGGGTATCGCAAGGAATGAGAATGACCTGTTTGGATGACCGATCAACAATCACCAAAATGCAGTCAAACTCGCCGGAGAGAGGGAGTTGCTCGATGAAGTCCATGGAAATGGAATGCCAAGGCCGGAGCGGAACCGGAAGGGGTTTCAAGAGTCCGTAAGGCCGATGCCGAGGCTTTTTGTTGCGCTTGCATAGAACACACGACCGACAGTAGTCCCGGACGAAGGTCCGGACCTCCGGCCAAGTGTACTCACGGCGTACGAGTGCTAATGTGCGATTTTGTCCAAAGTGGCCAGCCAACTCGTGATCATGCAAATTCTGCAGAACACGTACGCGGAGCTGGTCCGGAGCATCTCCGGAAACCACCGGAACGTAAATGCGATCATAGAGCCGGAGCATACCGGAAGGGTCGAGTTTCCAGCGCGGAGTGGTGCCGGAGGCTGCGGAAGCAATGCCCGCAACGGCGGCTGGGTCATCGTTGTAGTGGGCACGAATGTCGGAATAGAGCTTCTCAACATCCATAACGATGGAGGAACGGAGGGTGATTTCCTCGAGGAATGTGGCCCGGAGCGACGCAGTGAGTTGATCTTGAGTAAAAATGGGGCGAAAATTTTGAGGATTCAATTGGCTGTAAGCCCTATCCCCCTCTTTAGGGTAGACGTCCCATCGTCTAGTCAAAGCGTCTGGCTTGGCTCCGAGCTTACCCGGACGGAACCGGATAACCATATTGAAGTGGCACAGGTATTCCGACCACCGGACTTGGCGACGAGTGAGGATTTTGGTCGTCGCGAAGTATTCCAGGTTCTTGTGGTCGGTTACGACGTCGACCGGAAGCTCCGGTCCTTCGAGGTAATGCCTCCAGTTTAAAAGGCGTCGAAGATGGCCAAGAGTTCCTTGTCATGAGTGTCGTAGTTGAGTTCGGCCGGACCGAGTGTCCGAGACCGGAACGCAATGGGATGGATTTCGCCATCATCTCCGAGGATGGAGAGAATCGAGGCGATTGCGTAATCGGAGGCGTCGGTTTCGACAGTAAGCTGCCGGAACGGAATCCAGTGTGAAAGTACCGGAGCCTCCGTAAACGCGTGCTTGAGGGTGTCAAATGCGAGTTGGCAAACCGGGGTCCAATCCCATCGGACGTTGGAACGAGTGAGGCGAGTAAGAGGGATCGTGATCGCCGAGTAGTTCCATATGAAACGCCGATAAAAATTACAAAACCCAAGGAAGGACTGAACGTCCTTCACTTTCCGGGGTTCCGGCCAATCAACGATGGCGGAAACCTTGTCCGGAGACATCCGGAAGCCTTCCGGCGACAGGATGTAACCGAGATATTCGCAGGTGGTGACGCTAAACTCGCATTTTGAGAGTTTGCAGTAGAGTCCGGCCTTCCGGAGGCGCCGGAGCACTTCCCGAACGTGTTGAGTATGTTGGGTCGGATCGTCGGAATAGATCAATATGTCGTCTAAATAGATGATGACGTACACGTCCAACAGATCGGCGAACAAACTGTTCAGGAACCGCTGAAAAGCGGCCGGAGCGTTGGTAAGGCCTTCCGGAACAACCCGGAATTCGAAGGACCCATAGCGAGAACGAAACGCCGTCTTAGGTTCGTCACCCGGAGCGATCCGGAGGAGATGGTATGCGTGCCGGAGATCAAGTTTTGTATAGATGCGAGCCTTCCCGGGAGCATCGAGGAGATCGGCGATGAGAGGAAGCGGATAGCGGTCCTTCTTCGTAATCCGATTAAGTCCTCGGTAGTCGACGCACAACCGGAGGCTACCGTCCTTCTTCTTAGCGAAGAGAATAGGAGCTCCATGACTTGAACGAGTCGGGTATATAAATCCCGACTTCAAATTCTTGTTGATGAAGTCCCGAAGGGCAGCGAGCTCGGTAGGCGAAAGGGAGTAGACATGACCGACCGGAGGCTCCTCGCCATCCAGGAGCTCGATTTTGAGGTCGAATTCTCGATGAGGAGGAAGATTGTAAGCTTCCTGCTCTGAGAAGACGTCAGCGAACTCGTGGTACTCGGAAGGTATACCGGAAGTGTCCGGAGCAGATGCGGAAGCAAACCGGGCACGGGCTTCTTCCGAGGGAGTGGCGCGCATCGTATATTGACAACAATCCTTGTCTCGAATGATGGAGCGGTAAGCCGCAGCAGACACGAGAGACACAAGCGGAGGGGTAGAGAGAGGACGAGGCCCGGAGGCCTCCGGAATCTCCATGGAAGGAGCAAGAGTCTCCATGGAAGGAGCGGGAGATGGCGGAATCGTCGGAGTCGGTGTAGGCGCCGGAGCCGGAACGACTTGAACCGGAGGTGCCTCGTCCGTAATCGGAGCTACCGTAGCAGATCCCGGAATTATTTCCGGGGTTGTCGACAGGGATTTCCTTACGGGATCGGGCCGGAATGTGATAGAGGCTTCGGACCAGTTAATCAACGGATTAATGCGGCTGAGCCAATTGTATCCCAGGACCAGATCGCAAGGAGAATCAAGACGTGTGACGAAGAAGTCCATGTATCGAACTTCGCCAGAAGGGAACCGGAGCAACAACCGGAGCATCCGGTTAATGATGGAAGATGAGCCGTCGAGATACCGGACCCGTACCGGGTCCACCGTATACGTGGAAAACGCATTAGATTCGCAGACTTTCAATGATACAAAACAATGAGATGATCCGGAGTCCACAAGCGCACGCACACGGGAGTTGAATCCCGCGACTACTCGAGAGAGAATAGATGGAGACATGGAAGAGCATAGCTCCGGCTCGGAGATGTCCGACCGGAGGGAAGAAATATCGAGAGAGACGTAAAGGGCATTAGGGAAGAGAGCGGAAGCGTTGAGACGAACCTCGGTGAGCACCCGTGAGTCAACGCAACTCGGACCAGGTGCGGAGGATTCCGAGTTGCTGATCAATTTTTTGACTCAGCAGCCGCGGCGGCCGGCGTAGCCGGAGCCGCCGGGGCCTGGGTGGTCGTACCGGAGGTCGAGGCCTGGGCGGCTTTGGCGCTAGCCTGCCCAGGACGCTTGTTGCAGTTGTCGGCTGTGTGACCCTTACCTCCGCAGTACATGCAGAGGTTATTCTTCCGGCGACGCTCGCGTTCGTCCTGCTTGATCTTTCCACTGGCGTCGAGCTTGTCGGCGTAGGCGCGAGCGGCAGGAGTGGCGTCGGACGACTTGGCCTTGCCTTTACCCTGGTTACCGGAGCGTCCGGCATTGTTACCGGAGTTTCCGGCAGTCGCAGCAGTAGAGGAGGGTGCGGGAGCGTTGGATGATTTGGAACCCTTGCCGGAATTCCGATTACTGGGTTTCGGGTTGCCGGATTGACCTCCGGTAGCGTTACCGCCACCGGAACCGGAGGGTTTATCACGTTCACGCTCCCGGAGCTTCTCCGCCTCGCGTTTCCAGTACCGGCCATCGATGATGCGAGCGACCAACTTCACTCCGTCGAGGGTGTTGGCATAGTTATGATGAACCATGTCGTCCTTGATCCGACGGGGAAGTCCTTCGTAAAACTGATACCGGAGGGCGTTATCGCTCCACCGGGTCAAAACCGAAAGGAAGTCGAACTCGATGATGTAAGTGGTGATCCGGTCGCCGGATTTCATCCGGCACGCGCGAATCTTGTCCTCGGCATCCCCAACCGGATCATGCGGCCCGAAATTTAACGTAAGCTCCTGAATGAAGACGGCAAAGTTGCCGTCCCAGACCGGAATGATGGTCGGGTCGTAAAGATTGGGGGAAAACCATTGCTGAGCGCTGCCCCGGAGGTACGAAATGATGTAGAGAATACGATCATCGTCGTCCGGAAAGTCTTGCGGGCGCTCCGCAAAGTGCAAATAGCACTGGGTGAGGAAGGACGAGAGTTTAGCCGGGTCCGATCCATCGAAGGTGTCCGGATTACGGAGATTGGATCGGTTGGAACGAGGAGGAAGGTCCGCGGGACGAGCGGAGAACACATTGATGGCATCCCGGAAGGTCCGGATGGTGTCCATGATTAAGGCCTCGTTGGCCTCAGGCGTCGGAACACGACGAGGAGCACGAGGTATACCGGGACCTCCGGGGCCACCGCCAGGTGGACCGCCAGGAGGGCCTCCGGGTGGACCACCTGGAACACCAGGACCACCGGGACCGCCGGGACCTCCGGGGCCACCTCCGGGTGGACCTCCGGGAGGGCCGGGCGGTGGACCAGCACCACCACCTCCACCACCACCACCATCACTGCCACCATCGCCTCCATCGCCGTTATTACTCCCCCCGTCATGAAGGGAAGGAGCAGGATCACGCTCAGGAAGCTCCTCCGACAAGTGGAGGCTTGCTGCATGACCTCCGGAACGTACGGAGTCTTCGGAAGCCTCCTGGGGATCTTCCGGAACCTCAACGATACGAGGCCCAGCGATGGGAGATACGCTACGAGAGATTGCTGCAGCGCGGCGTGGATGGGGTGAGGCCGGATATCTCACCGGATTCTCGGGGGTCCGGGGATTGAGAACTAACCCCGGAATTGTTGTCGGAGATGGCATAGGCGGCGCGGGTGAACTCCGAGTGAAATGCGGAGTGTATCGAAGGGTGGGTGATACCGGAATAGACGGGTACATCGACGGACCGAGAACTTGGACCGGAGTACTCATCGGAACGATCTGGCTGAACATACGGGATTCTCGACGAGGTTCCCGATCAGTCCGACCAGTGTTGGAACGTTCGATTTGTTCCGTGTTGGGTAGATTTGGATTAGGAAGACGAGACATTGCCAGTCAGAGTAGTGAGATTGATAATACTGTTATATACCGAGCCGGGTTGGACCCGAAGAGTAAATGGCCGAAGGACCGGAGGCTCCGGTATGTCGGAGCGTCGGAGAGCCGGAGGGTCCGGAACGTATACGGAAGAGGATCACAACACCACAGGGGGTCAAGGGTGAGCGACTACCCTAACCGGCAGGTACCCGATAGAGGAAGACAAGTCGGAGTACCGGAGGGAACCGGAGAGAACGGAGACGACTCAGTGCAAGGGAAATGAGCCAAGCAACGTCAATTATCAATCTGACGTACAGGACATATTAAAGACGTATTTATACTAAGTATCTAATTGTATTCCATAAAAGGAAGGAGAGTGGTTCTTAACAATAAGTCAAGTCAGATGGGCTGATGAGAAGTCGTATGACAATAAGTGAAAAGGAAGGAAGACGGATAAACGGGAAACGCTCAGTAATCCTTCATTGCGTAAAAACCCGATGGTACCGGAACGGTTCGGAGGCTCCGGTATACTACCGGAGCCTCGGAACCTACCGGAGCTACCGGAAGGTCGACGAGAAGACTGGGGATGTTGCATGGATATAACACCTCTATGGCTCCAGTAGGTGGGGCGAAGGAAACGCCTGGGCCCACGGTCCCAACTGGAGCACCCCCGACTGGAACGACGATCCGTCCCGCGCCCGATTTTTGTCATGCGTTGTGAGTCCACCCTCGGACAACCGCCATCAGCCAAGGAATTAATCCGCATGCTTAGGATCTAAGCGGCTGATCCAGGCGCGCATTGCTAAGGCTGCCCAAGCTCAGGCACGCGTCCATGAAGTGTTGCTCCTTCCCGGATCCTCTCCGTCCGGGTGGTTGGAGGCACAGGTCGCACAGTAACGCCACTGCTGCTTGCGCGTCATGGTGGACACTCGTAAATCATGTACACTGTGTCCTTCCCCGCGTAATTCATCAAATTTGTGCCTTTCTTCGCTCGGATCTCTTATCAGACTTTCATTGGCATGGGTTTACTGTTTTTTTAATCTGAACGTGTTTAATACTCCTCGTCGTTTTGTTTCCGTCTCAGAGATTGCGGTGCGCCCACTCATACCAGTTACGAATATTCTTTAGGATCTGTATCAATATTCCCCAGACCCCCGAACCAAAGCAAAACCTCACCCAACGCAAGACTTGGAGCACAAGAGCCCGACGTTCCGCCTCTTTGGCTGAGACTTCAAACTGATCGTTGTCATCATGATGACCGAACCCCAGGCCCCGCCAAGGCTCCCTCAACCCCGTGAACCCAAAAGACCTGACATAGCGCTGCAGCACTACTGCCCGAAATTGTCTGGTCTGCCCTGTTTCACGTGCAAGAAGGTACTCCGCTGAGTGCGCGACGAGAAATCGTTTCTTTGTGGAATCATAGCTGCGCGCCATCGCCATCACAGTAAGAAGATACAATAACCAGCACCAGATTGCGCCTGACTGATGAATATTTTTTGATGCGTGGATTCGCATCAGACAGATGTGTGGCCCATCGCGTGGTCAATTCCAGGGTACATGTGCAAGTACACTAGATGGACACGTACATTTATTGCCAGTAAACTAGACGGACGAAGAAATATATCCAGCATTCACTGCAAAAAGATGAGCTGACCACGGTGCTACCATCCAATGAATATCAAACCAATATTTTTTCTTCTTCTGTGGACGTGCTGCCTCCACTTCTTCTTCGCGATGGCATTTCTCCTGACTCGCCGCGAATCTAGCCAAGAAGATTGCCTCGTCCCGCGCGCGACACACTGAGATTGAGTTTGTTCCAGGTGGACGCGGTCGGTATGCGCCGGGCCCTGGTGGCCCACGATAGCGTGCAGTGGAGTGCGGTGGTAACCCTGACATGGGGATCACCTTCCCATTAGGCTGTTGAATGCTGGTGATCGGCGTCGCCTGGCCCGGAATGAAGGTGACAATGGTCGCCCCGTCCGACAACATGGGGGAGAGAATTTCTGGATTTTGAGCGCGTGCAGCTGCGCGCAAAATGGCAGCAGCTTTGGCCTCCCGTGTGCGACGGCGAATTGCCTGCCACTCTTGGCCTGACCGCAAAATTTCGGCCATGAGGGTTGGGTTGTGATGAGGAGTGCTGACAGATCAATGATGCACTCACTATGGTGGTGGTGCACTCGCTACGCACCAGGTATCTACGCCTAAGAGTTCCCCAATCTAAGAAAGCAACAGTTTTAGTGTACCATAATTCTGAAGGAAATATAAACATGCAATGTACCTTCTTCTGCAAGAACTCGGCTAATAATCCAGTCGGTGCGGACACGATCGAGGCCCTAATTGGCGCGGTGGTGCACTCACTATGACATTTGATGGTACACTCACTACGGAAAGTCTTCCTGAGGTCATTCCCATCGCTGCAGGGGAAGGTTGGCAGATATTGAGATGCAGGCCCCTATAACGTCAGTTCAACCAAGTTGTAACTGAATCCTAGACACACAGGTTTGATAATCTTCTTGCAGTCGTGGCCTGAAATGTCAAGTGATATAATATTCCTCAAATCGCTTCTTGAGGGGAAATGAAGCCGAAAAAATATGGATTATATCGTGGAACAGTAAGAGAAGACTGCCCCCCAGTTTTGTGGCAAGAGGCCAAAAGAAAGTTGTGCCGGTGGTCGCTGTGAAGTAGCCATATGTCACTTATAAAGGTTTGGTCGATTTCAGAAGACGAAAATCAATATATTGCCAGAGGAATTGTGACTGACCTGATAATTTCTGAATATTTCCAGCGCCTCAGTCCTCGAAGATAAACAGGGCAGGATCGTTCTTGAGGGCAGGAGGAACAAAAGAGTCATCGATTGAATGCTATTTCGAGGTTACGGCAATTGCCGGATCACTTCCACTCTCTTGCCACCACATCTGTCGATGCCCCCCCTCCCCGTACCATTCCACCAACGGTTGACGATAGCGACCCGGAATCCATCCGCCGTTACAATAAGTGGTACTCCTCTTTCCTGTACAATGATCGGTACGTTTTCGACTTTTTCTTTGGTTTTTACATCCTCACAGCAAAACAAAGGAATCGTACCAGGCGCAACGACCTGAAACGGGAGTGAATGAGAACCCTTCGATTGGAGCAAGCACTGGATTCCCCCACGGTACAAGCAGCCTGCCTAGAAGCCAAACGAGCGTCCGCTGCCAAATACAGAGAGAAGTACGTACCTCTTGTCCAGCCTTTGCGGCCCAAAATAATTCCTATCTAGACACCGGGAACGTCTCGCCATGTTAGCCAAAAACCGGCGAAATGTCCGCAAGTACCATAAGAAGGCCAACAAGTTGAAAGCCCAGCGCCGTGCCCGCCTGGAAGACAAGGCTCTTGAAGCCGCCATCGTTGATTTGGAACCCATGGAATCGGAGGAGGAGGGCAGCAAAAGCACCTGAATTTGATAGGCTCGTACTTAAGGCTTGTACTTCTTGTATTCCCTCGTTTATTGCTCACTTTGGATCGGGTAAAATGCATGACCAAAACTTGCTCCGTGCCTCGGTGCGTCGTTCTTCTTCTTATCCACGCCACCCTCGGAACTCATGGGCTTCACCAGCGAGTCTCCCTTGAACGACTCTACCAGAGAAGCTTTCACCGCCGACTCCTCGTCTAGCCACCCCAGCGGCCGAGCCGTCCGTACCAGGTATTCAATTCCACCATTCACACCATGTTCTTGTTTTAACCAAGCCCTTTGGTCTTAGGAACCTCCGGAGCGATCTGCAGAAAGGCGAAATTTCCGAAGACATGGACACAATTTTTGTGGCGACATTGGCTTCAAATACTCTTATTAAGGAGCCGACCACATCTTATGATATTACATGTGCCTGTCGAGGGTCCAGGATATGAGTTCATATTATGGTCGTACATACTGTCTGTCTGTCCTTGGTCCATCCTTGAATTTTAAGTTTATGCTGCCCTTGCTTTCTTTACGAGTCCCGTGCCCTAGAATGCAGTCAAAACAGATGTAATTCGTGATGATCAAACTGCAGTTTTATCGTCTTCATCAACATGTCCTACCGTTGCGAGCCGCCTTTCTACCCCGATCCCGACCAGCCGCCCGACGAACCTTTACTCGGACGACGGTTGTACCTCGTGTGCGGAAGAAATGTCAAGCACCCTGGCGCTTATGTGTCTTGGTGCGCCCGTTTTCTTCCTGTTCTTTTCCTTTTATTAAAAGCTCATACACTTATATTAGGCCCTCGGCTGAGGCGGAATACACGGGCGTCTCCAGTGCCACTGTCAAGGCATACAGTAGCTGGTCCATTCTTCGATCGGCGTGGTACAAGCGGTGCGATCTCGGGGAGCACAATCACCCGGTTGACCCACACCTGGAAACACGTGTCATTCGGCCGTCCACTTCGCCGCCGCTGCCACCGTCCGGCCTGCCTCCCTCTGCACCCAACGTCGTGTGGATCGAGAGCCGATCACCCTCTCCGGAAACGAGTGGCACCGGGCCTCCACCTTACACCCTCTCGGCCAGCGCAGTCCCTGCCTACATGGTGCGGGTGGGCAGTGAGGGAGAAATTTTCAGTGATGTGGACGAAGCGTTGGCGGTGTACAACGATCTTCTGAAGACCGGCCAGAAGCCACGGTTCGTCGTGGCCAATTCCATCGCGGACTGATTTTCTTGGATTGTCGGGGCAGACTCTTCGGCGGGCGCAGGTCAGTAAGTAGTTGTTCTCGTGTTCATCTGTAACGTCAATCGATTGTCCCGTTGTCCCGTTCTCCGTGTGCTGCTATCCCCATGCCGTCGTCTCGCCAACATTGCAAAATCAATCAAGTGCAAGCGTGGATTCGGTCTTCCTGGCTTACCTAGATGATGGACAAGAAAAGACGGAAGCGCGAGGTGTTCAAAAATCAAGCAAGCGCTGGGCAGTCGGTGGCGAGCAGCGCGACTAACCGGCGGTTGTTTGTGGAGCGCCATGCCGCGCCTCCTCGTTCTCCTGAAAAGGCACGACCCCTAGACAATTTCGACTTCCTGATGGGCTTCGACGAGGGGGGGGGTTTCGAGCCGCAGGAAATTGAGCGTGAGGGTCCGGCCACGATCAAGGTCAAGGTGAAGAAGAAGAAAAGATACGAAAATTCGGTAGGCTTTTTCGCTGCACTCAAAGACAACTTCAAAACTGATTATGGACAGGATCACCCTTTGAAGACTTGGATCCCATATCGTGATGAGTACTGCGACGCGCTGATCGAGCTCAAGGGGCGGGGGCTGGTGGACGAACGGTTGCGCTGTCTGTCACGAGAAGAACCCGACATGGCGCTGCACCGATTGCTTCGGGAGGCGTATGATCTGCATGGCGTGCGCGATAGAAAGGCACCAGGATCAACCACTGCACTTGCTGGAGGTGAGTTTTTATGGAAGAGTTATTCGAGTTATTTAATGGAGTATAGGAGTGGGAAGATGACCATTTCCACGACAGGACTTGCCGCGACTTAGGAATTCAATACCAGATCAGGCACCCGTTCGGCGAGGAATGTCCTTTCCTCCACGTACCTCGGCCGACGACTCAGGAGAATATCACTAACGGCAAAGGCTTCGTCGTACTTCACAACAACAGAATACACGTCCTCGATCTCGATTTCTGCGGCTGTCCCGGCGCTCCACCAGAGCGGAAACAGTTGCTGGACATTGGCTGGTACCCTGCCACTCCGAAGAACCCGTCCACGGCTGCAACGCTCAGTTTATTGCGACGTTTTCACAAACTGAATCTTCAAGCGCGGCTCCCAGCATATGATTTCTACAATACATTGGTGATATTGACAAATGCAGCAGGCTTGAAGAAACTGCCGGTACGTATGGCTAGGGACTTTACATCACATACGCTGACATGTTTTATAGAACTGGTTGCCTCAATTCATGACCATGGTCCGCAAATATAGACATCTTGAGATGTGTAAGCACGCTGGAAGGGCGCACACCCCGGAGGGGATTGAGGGCACGAAGCCTGGGGAGTTGGCTGAGGCTTGTCAGTGTCGCGCATGCCCGATCCCTGGGGTCAATCTTCCAGAGAATTGGGCGGAGGCCCCACCGGAAATCACGTGCGTACTCTTGATGTCAGCATAATTTGGGGACTGACTCGTTGCCATGCCAGATGGATCTACCGCCTAATGCTGTCAGAAGATGCCAACTTCAAAATGAAGGGGCGGGATAGGTCGTCTCGGGCCAAGGATCCGACATTAGGGCCTGGATGGGCATATATGGTCGCGAGTGATGCGTACTTACGGTTTTTGGTCAAGCACGTCGAGGACGATGAGGTGAGTAGATATATTCTTCGGCTGGGCTGGGCACCATGCTGACATGTTGACAGATAAATCATTGCGTATCATTTGCTGCGCTTTGGTCGGCAAACAATAAACGCTCAAAGGGCTTGCGTGCGTCCGGGATCGGCTCTGTGAGCTGTTCGCGGCACGAGTTATTCTGTCTGTTGGGTACGGGGGATCTACAGAAAGGAGAGAAGTATGCCATATCTGATTCCGTTTTTGTAAAGACGGCTGACACAGGCGTACAGATACTCCAATATGGACTACATATTCTTCTCCAGCATCATCAATATTACCCTCCTGACGATCATCGCCAGTTACGACATTGCCTGTAAATGGGGATGAAATTTTTGGAAGCGCGCCAAGGAAATGCCGCCGGAACTCCAGCTTCCCGATTGGCTCGAGATTATCTTCAAGGTGCCGAAGTTCCATCTTCCCCCGCATGTTAAGAAATGCCACGGGCCATATTCCTTCAACTTCACAAAGGGCGTTGGGCGCACAGATGGGGAAGGCGTCGAACGCAATTGGTCATGGCTAAATTGGGTGGCCAGGTCGGTTTCCGTTATGGGGCCCGGGTCGCGTGAGGATACGATCGACGACTTGTGCGGGTTTTCCAATTGGAAGAAGACAGTTGATCTCGGTGCGTGTATCTTCGATAAGGGGGAATTGGGTGAGCTGATCCGTCACAGGAAACTCATTGCTACGGAAGATGGTCTTGGCCATTCCGCAGGCGATGATACACAGCCGCGCCTTCCACTCTTTCATGAATGGATTGCGTGACAGTCACGAGGAGGATTTGCGCAAGTGGGAGAAGATGGTCAGGGCCTGGGAGGTTGATGCGACGTTGGAATGTCCCTACGACTATGCTGAAGTGGAAGGTACGTGCTGTGCGTGCTTTTTGATGGCATTAATTGACGGGTGATGCAGCGAACACAATGGCCGAGGTCATGCACCGCTTCTCGGAGGAAGAGCACGCCAGGGTCGTCCGGAATGGAGCAGCAGCGCTGCAGGTCAAGCCGGCTGCGTTTCTTATGGCCAGTATTCAAATCCAAGAGTCTCAGTGAGTCGTCCGGTGATAGTTCCGAACAAGGACTGACGAGATAACAGAGCAGCTGTCCGATTGGACGCCACACGGACTTGCAAGACCACGATCCAGGCCACATCGCTGCAGCGTGCGCGGACATTGCTATTAGGCAAGGTCTCCGCATTGCGTGACGTGCAGGGAACGTATATGCCCAGTTTGCGCCAGTGGCTGGGCCAGCAGAACCCCCCATTACCGGAGGGAAGTACGGCTCGGCCTGAAACGATCCCTATCTATCTGCCGTCATCCCTGGCTGCAGAGGTGAGGGAAGCCGTGTGCGTCCCCGATCTGACAGCACAGGAGGAGCTGTTGCGCATGGCACAGGCAGGGGAGGCGCTCCGCGACTTGCGGAGCGGGCTACATACACGGACGTTCGCGCACCAGTTCCAGCGCAAGCACCTCGAGGGACAGGAGATGTACACACGAAGTCGCGAGCTCCTGGACGTGATCGAGGACCGTATCCGCGTGGCGGCATCGCGGTACCGTGCCGCGTGGGTGGCACTGGTTGCATTGCAGGGACCTGGGGATTGGCAGGATGAGTTGAGGGAGCTGATGAAGGAGGATATCAGGGGGATGAATGAGCGCTCGTTGAATGCGGACGAGAAAGAGGAGAATCGGAAGGCACGCAAGAGGGCCGGGCTGCCTGTCAACGGGGACGAGGCCAATGTCGACGAGTATGGGGAGCCTGTTGACCAGACGGTCTTCTTCAATCTTGAGACAGGTGAGGGCAGGCGCAGGATGTCCTGGATCTGGTTCATGGGCAAGATTGATGGGACAGATGTCGGGCCGGATGGGCGTTTACATGAAGGTGAGCGTTATGGGAAAGTTTTTGGGTCGCAGAGGCTGACAAATTGCTTGCAGACATCCGTGTGGAATGGGCGAAGGCACGGGCGCGCGCTGATCGGTGGAGGGAAGAGGTAATCCTCCTGGACGAGGAAATGCACCGGGTACTGCAATATTGCACGTGGAAGGCACAGTGGTGGGATGAGCGTGTTGCGCTGGTGCGGGAAGAGGGCCGTGCTGCTATTGGACCGGAGCTTGCAGAGGGTCTACGTGCATATGCTCTGGTCCAGGCGTCACGGGAGAGGGAGTGGGCCATCACGTGGGAGGTCAAATGGAGGGTGGTGCGTGTGCGGGCTGAACTGGTACTGCGGGACCACATCACCCAAGTCACGGATGAGGTTCTGGTGCCCCTAGAGGTTGAGCTTGAGGACGAGGATGAGGAGGAAGACCCGTATGATGGTTTCGATGAGGAGGAGGATTTATTTTGATTATTTCCTTTTTGGGTGGAAAAGGTTGTGCTGTTTGCCTGTGTTATGCGGCGGGCAGATCCATTCCCTCTCGTTTTTTTTTAAATCTATAATATATATTGTTTTTCAAGGCCGTGCAAGGCTGCCAAGCTGTTTTGGGCTAATATTTGCCCTTGTTGTACAGCAAGGTGGCTCACCGTGCTATTTATATATTGTTGGGAGCTGTGCCGAACCATAGACGTGATGCCGAAAAGCCGAGGGGCAGCTGCCTCGGATGGTGCCCGAAAAGGGAGGGTGCACATTATAATGTGCCCCAGGTGAGGGACACCAAAGGGTGCATTGTAATGTGCACCTCTGGCTTACCCAGGGCACATTATAATGCGGGTGCCTGCACTGTTGGGTATGCGGTGATCAACAACTGCCGGCACGCCTCCCGTTCCTTATAGAACTGCTGGACGGCCTCGTCCTGCAGCTCCGCCGTTGTCGCGTGCGCCTTCCCCTTCCCGGTTTTCTTGCCGTTGCTGGCGTCGCTGCGGTCGTCTTTGCTGGACCCCTCGCGCCCACTGTTGGTGTTTCCGCTCAAAGACATCGAACTTGGTGTTTTATGTTCGGAGGTGGTGGTGGTGCGGAAGAAAGAAAGGTCTGAGTCAAATCCAACAGCACGTGACTTTTTGATCTTGTTTATTTTCCCACGCTTCCTCATTGTTCAACAAACTTCATTCCTTTTGGGTTCCTCATGGGAGAGGAACCTAAGAGGGGGATACTGTTATATCCATGCAACATCCCCAACCCTCTTGTCGACCTTCCAGTAGTTCCGGTAGGTTCCGAGGCTCCGGTATATTGCCAGAGCCTCCGGACCATCCGGTATCCTCGGGTTTTTACGCAATGAAGGATTACTGAGCGTTTCCAGTTTATCTGTCTTCCTGACTTCTCACTTATTGTCATACAACTTCTCATCAGTCCATCTGACTTGTCTTATTGTTAAGAAGCACTCTCCTTCCTTTTATGGAATACAATTAGCTACTTAGTATAAATACATCTTTTATATGTCTTATACGTCAGATTGATAATTGACGTTGCTGGGCTCACTTCCCTTGCACTGAGTCGTCTCCATACTCTCCGGTTCTCTCCGGTACTCCGACTTGTCTTCTCTATCGGATACCTGCCGGTTAGGGTAGTCACTCACCCTTGACCCCCTGTGGTGTTGTGATCCTCCTTTGTATACGTTCCGGACCCTCCGGCCCTCCGACGCTCCGACATACCGGAGCCTCCGGTCCTTCAGCCTTTACGCTTCAGGTCCATCCTGGCTCAGTATATAACACAGCGAGGTTTTCCCAATTGGGATGAGGACAAAGAGAGTCGAATTCATGCAGGTATTAGCCGAATGTCCTACTTCCACTCACCATCTGGAACTTTAGGACATCTTTCTGACTCGTATTGAAGGTGCCGACGCTCAGAGCAAGACGAGCGTGCACGCCGATGTTTTTTCCCGGGAGCTATTCTAGATTAGGACGAAAACGGATGTAAGTCGAATTCATTCAGATATTGGCCGAATGACCCGATCTCACTCACCATTTGGAACTTTAGGACCTTCTTTTGCCGCATGGAAGCACTCCGAGCAATGACGAGTCCGCGATTTGACGCTTTTGTGCAGAGCTATTGCAGGTTAGAATGTGAGTTGACTTCTGTCAAATATCTATCCAATGACTTGATCTTACTCTTCATCTGGAACTAGGGTGTCCTCCCACCGTGCACAGAATGTGCCGGCGCTCCGATCGATAATGAGCACGCACACCTCGTGCAGAGGTTTCCCAAATTCGATGTGAGTCTAATTGATTCAAAGATTGACTGATTAACTTACCATCTGGAACATTAGGATGCCCTCCCAACATGTATTATAGGCGCTGGCGCTGCGAGCAGTGACGAGTCTACACGCTGTTGTTTTCGAGTCGAGACTTTCTGTACAATTCGGGCTGCAAAGTTGAAGCATTATGTTGCATGGACTGTTCAAGACTTGATATTTCTCTATTGCTCGATATTTCTCCACTGCAAACTTCGTCCGAGAATGGACTGATAGGGTCCGACATCGCCACAGGTGCACCACATGTCAAAAGTTTATCTCTGAAAAAAAATTGCTGAAGATGATTGCTTGTGACATTTGATAATTTCCAACTTATTTAACCGCCAATTCACCAAATCGCGCCTGGAAATAAAAGGTTCTATGACAGGTCCAATTTCCTTCTCAAAGACACCGCGATTCCGTGAGTACTCAACCAACATTCACCACATAAATTACGGATTAACGGTATCCATCCCGATTAGGATTCTTGTTGCGATTCCAACATTGAAACAACTTCAAGACTTAAAGCTTGAAGTGAAGCCCATTTCTTTCCAGTCATTTTGGCTTCTCGCGAGCGAGACCTTCGGACCTTGCCTTCGCCCGTCATGTGTCTCGGTGGCGTGTTGCACCACCCTACCACCAAGACCCAGTGATTCACACAACTAGTATACTGTACCCTCCTTTATGACTTTAAGACTTTGTTCTTACAGGTAGCAGCAATTCCTTGTACCAATTCAGTACAAACCCAGGAGTCTATAATGTGTTATATACCGAGCCGGAGTGGACCGAAGGATGATGGCCGAAGGACCGGAGACTCCGGTATGCTGGAGCGTCAGAGGGCCGGAGGGTCCAGAACGTATATGGAGAGAGATCACAACACCACAGGGGGTTAAGGGTGAGTGACTACCCTGGCCGGCAGGTATCTGATAGGAGGGGAGTACCGGAAGGGAACCGGAGAGTACGGAGACGACTCAGTGCAAGGAAAGTGAGCCAAGCAACGTCAGTTATCAATCTGACGTACAGGACATATTAAAGACGTATTTATACTAAGTAGCAAATTGTTTTCCATATAAGGAAGGAGAGTGGTTCTTAACAATAAGACAAGTCAGAAGGACTGGTAGGAAGTCGTATGACAATGTTGGTTTTGACTCAGACTTTTCTTTCTTTCGTACCACCACCATCTCCGGCACGAAAACACGAAAACACGATGTCGTCTAGCAACAACAGCAGCCAGGGACGCAAGGGGTCGTCGGAAAACGACCACAACGATGCCGGCAAGGGCAAGAGCGCCGGAAAGGGCAAGGCACAGGCCTCGACATTGGAACTGCGCGAGGAGGCCGCGCAGCGGTTCTACGAGGAGCGGGAGGAGCGCCAGGCCCACCTGATTGCGGCGTATCAGGAACAGGCAGAGGAGGCCGCACAGCGCGCAGAGGTGGCGAATGAGGAGGCCGCTCGTGCCCTCCAGCTCATTCATGACCTGGAGGCGCTCGACACGGAGGCTCCGGAATTCGACGAAGTGCCGGTCATCGAAACGATGAAGTCAGTATCGCCAGAGCATGCAGAGGGAGGAGATGAGGTGGACGAGCTGAACAACGAGGATGACAGCGATGTCGAGCAGGAGGGTGAGGATGGTGTGTCACAGTGAAAACCAGAGGTTCCGGTACTAACAGTTTTGATTTTCGTAGTCTGCGATTCCTGCCGCAAGAGCAGGCAGGTATGCGTGGTTGAGGCGGGGTGCACCGCATGCTGGCGGTGCCATGACAAGCACATCCAGTGCAGTCACGCGCGGCCTCTTGGTCCTCCCCGAGTTAACAAGCGTCGTGCTGCGCAGGAGGCCCGTCGCCAGGGGTCTGCACCCATTGCGGGGCCCTCGCGGACACGCCGGAACGCTGGAACGGAGCGGGCTGACCGGAGCGACCGCGAGGTGCGCGATCGCACGAGGAAGGAGCGGGAACGGAGGGCCCGGAAGGGGGGAGAAGAAGGAGAGCGTGAGCCAGAAGCTCCGGGAGCTCGAGGCGGACGTCGGGTACCTCAGAGAGCAGGTGGGGCGCACTATGATGTGCTATAACCTGGCATACCGAGCATGCCAGCTTATTCTGAAGACGCTCGCAGCGCCGGAGAGTGGTCGGGAGGTACCGCCTGGAGTTGAGCGAATGCTCCGGTGGATGGCGGCCGACATGGAGGCCTCCGCGTGGGACTTCTCCCTTGCAGAGGAGGCGGAGCTCGATCAGCTCGTGGAGGAGGAGGGGAAAGACGAGGATGCGCGCCCGGTGAAGCGCCGGCGGTTGATGAAGTGCGGGAGCCCCATCTTGGAGGAGAAGGAGGTGGAACCCACCGAGTCGGAGGACTCGAGGCGGAACCGGAAGCTCCGGTTGCACCCCGAGCCCGTTCCGAATCATGGCCTGAGGATTTCCGGTCCGTGGACACCGGGGAAGATGTGAGGATGGAGGTGGACGCGCTTGGGGCGCTGGAGGGGCCGGAAGGGCCCGAAGAAGAACAAGTCGCCGCGACGTCCAGGGTCGCGAGTCAGGTCGCGGAGGCGAGGACCATTACGGTCCTCACCTTCAAGCCCGTCCCGCCTCCACCTCGTTCTCCATCGCCTGCGCCGGAAGCTCCCGTGCGCGTGAAGAGGGAGTCGGAGGAACGAGGATTCCAGACCTTGGTGCTCCAACCGGGAGCACCGGCGGGGTGTTCGTGATGGACGATTCGGACGAGGAGATGGGGGAGCCAGAGGCTCCGGAAAAGCCGGAAGCGTCCAGAAGCGTGGAGTAAAGGCCCTGGAGGCCTAAGGAAAACAGACTTTGTAAATATATGAAATGAACATTGTAATTTGAATTGGATGAAATTTTGTTTTCTTGGGTTTAATTTTGTGTGATGAATTAATATTCGGGTCCGGGCTTATTAGGAAAGCGGCAGTGAAAGTTGTCGATATGTTCGGCCGCGTCCAAGTCGTCCGCACCAACCCAAGCGTACTGATCGTCGGTATTCTCGTACCCGAGCCATTCAACATAGTATCGGAGCTTAGTTCGGAACCTCCGGTTGATCTTCGAGTCAACAATTTGCTTGATTTCGAAGTGCGACTCGCCATCAATGATTTCTACGGCAGCCGGAGGCGGCTCCTCGCGTCCCGGGAAGGGGTTCGGAACGTGCGGTTCGAGTTGGGAAATGTGGAAAACTGGATGGACCTGTGACAACGATTTCGGAAGCCAAACACTGGTTGAACATTTCACATTTTTGAGTGAAAAAATTGATAAAAAATGTCGTTCAATTTATAGCCATTTTTCACTGAAAAAAGAAGTGAAAAATTTAAAACATTTTCAACACTTTTTTGACTTGAAATCAAAGTGAAAAATGTGAAACAAATTTTGTGATGTTGTTAAGATGTTTCTTTTGCATTTTTTGACTGAACTCAAGGTGAAAATGATGGTGAAAAAATCAAAAGTTTTTTCACTAATTTTTTCAGCAGAAATCAAAGTGAAAAATGTGAAACAAAGTTGGTCATATTGTTAAGATGTTTGTTTCACTGAAACTCAAGGTGAAAAATGCGAAATATCACTTGTTGACATTTCAATTTTTTGAGTGAAAAAATTCATAAAAATGTTATTCAATTTATTGGCATTTTTTCACCGAAAAAAGAAGTGAAAAATTCAAAACATTTTTCACCGCTTTTTGAGTTGAAATCAAAGTGAAAAATGTGAAATAAAGTTTGTGATGTTGCAAAGATGTTTCTTTTGCATTTTTTGACTGAACTCAAGGTGAAAATGAAGGTGAAAAAATCAAAAGTTTTTTCACTAATTTTTTCACCAGAAATCAAAGTGAAAAATGTGAAACAAAGTTGGTCATATTGTTGAGATGTTTGTTTCACATTTTTTGACTGAAACTCTAGGTGAAAAATGCAAAACATCACTTGTTGAACATTTCAAATTTTTGAGTGAAAAAATTGATAAAAATGTCATTCAATTTATTGGCATTTTTTCACTGCAAAAAGAAGTGAAAATTTTAAAACATTTTTCACCACTTTTGTGAGTTGAAATCAAAGTGAAAAATGTGAAACAAACCTCATGTTTTTCTTCAAACTAGTAATACCATTAATTCATGCACATTTCAAGGTAAAAACAAAGGTGGAAAAATGAACAGTTTTTTGACCAGTTGTTTCACTAGAAATAGAAGTAAAAAATGCAAAACAAACACCGGAGGCAAAAGCTAACTCACCCAGAATTCACACATGTTTCACTCATGTGGTCCGAAGGTGGTTGGCAGCTAAACAAAGCCGATATCACAGTCCATCAATTGTTCTTTGCTAGACAAAATACACACAAAGAATAGACAAAGGACAGACAAAGGAGCTTGGAAATTTTGTCCTGTGTCCTTTGTCCTTTGTCCTTTGTCCTTTGTCCTTTGTTGTTTGTCCTTCCTTTGTCTATTGTCTGCCTTTCACTGTTGAAGCAATTCAAGTTTTTTTGACGGAAAAATTGGTAAAAAATTCAAAATCTGTTTAGTACATTGTATTTTGGGTCCCAGTGGCATTTTAGGTGCATTTCAGGTCCCTGAATCCATTTCCGGTGTGCTTGGGCCCATATCGTCTGCTGTTCCCTCACGGATTTAAAATCTGACCTAAAAATCAAGCAAAATGGCTGTTTTAATCAGTACTTGGCCCGCGGGGAGTCCAATCCCAGACGGATGTTGGGGCCCAGCGGCATTTTTGGTGCATTTCAGGTCCCTGCATCCATTTCCGGTGTGCTTGTCACACCGACGAAAAAATAACTTCGGTGCAACTGAGGTGCATTCCGCGAACCGAAGTGTCGGAGTGCCAAAAAACTCGGGCCGAAATGAGACTTTATTCCTTAAGTTTCAATCATACCAACTTTGTAACTGATAGTCAAAAAATCAGATGTATTTTCGGTCGCTCTGAAATGTACATGAAACGTCAAGAATAATATTACAGAAAGGTTCAGATGAAATTGTAAACTGAAAGCATAGATTTCAGTAGCGAGAAACGAGAGTCCGAGAGTCTACATATCAGGTAGACTGAACCCGAAATCGAAACATCGACTTAAGGCTCTCGTGTCGGGTGGGCCGAAATGCGGAATTTAAGCGTGGGTTTCCACCGAAGCTGAAGTGTAAACCGAAACCAAAAATTTCGAGCCCACCGAAATTTCGTCGGCGGACGATCCGCTGCCCATCTGCGGATTGCCCGCCGTCCATCTGTGGATTGTCCACTGCCTGTCCACTGCCCATCCCCTGCTCAGTGGTGGTGTTCCTCGCGCGTCCGTCCTCCGCCCAGCCGCTGCGCGACACCATCCCTCGCCCAGTGCCGCCATCGCGAGCAGCGCACGCACAACGCGATGCGGAGTCGCGAGCGTTTCTACGTGCGCTGCTCGCAAATGCGTCAAAACACTGTCGTTCGGGGAGGTGCCAATAAATATCCTACAGGTTAACTACTGTACAATGTAAAAATGTATAAGTTGGAGGGGAAAAGATAATCAAGAAAATGTCCGTATCTGCGCCCAAGTACCAAAATACACACCTGTTGAAGATGACCATCAGTCCCAATAAATATCATGTCTGCGCGATGAAGGTCAGTACGCATGAGAAGAGCTGAGAGCACCAAATAACTTACCATCCACCCCATCGCCCACAACATCCACCTCCACGTCCTCCTCCGTCTCCCACCCGCTGTGCTCTTCACCACCGCCTCGGCTACCGACGCCGCCAGCCGCACGTTCCACCCCTCTGCGTCTGCGTCTGCGCGCTCCCCGTCCCCATCCGCACCCCGAACCCGACCACACTCCCACCCGGGCGCCTGACCTGCAGGTACGCGAAGCGTGGACGTCGGGAGCGCGGGGGACTTGGCAGCGGAGGACGCGCAAGAGGAGGCGCAGTCGGCACGGCCGACGCCGCCGAGGGCGTGCAGGATGTTGGCGCCTCGACGGCCTCGGCGCGCTGCATGCGCTGCGCGTAGCTGTCCTTCGGGAACGTGCCGATCTTCCAGGAGAAGGACCACGCGAAGAGGACGGCCATGACAAAGCGGATGAGGACGACGCCGATGGGGAAGATGAGCGAGAGGTAGAGGACCTGCGAGGCGATGCAGCCGATCAAGTTCCGAGTCGATGAAGCCGACGGTGATGAGGTCCTGCAGGTAGTGGCCCTCGCTCATGAGCGCCTGCCGCATGAGCGCGGCCGGATGTCGCGGTCCACCCACGGGTTCGTCGACGCGGTCGACGCGGTCTCGGTGAAGAGCGTCGGGAAGGTAACCTGCGTGGGGTCGAGCCACGCAAGGAGCTCGAGGTCGAGCACGGAGCTGCGTAGACAATCATGTCAGTGAGATAACGAATAAAAAAGGAACCGACGCACGACTCGAAAACGGCCAGCTGGCGTGAGCTGTTCTTCAGAACGTCCCACGTATAGTACACACCACGCTTGAACAGCCAGCCCGGACTCGTGCACGTCCTCCTCGCGCGCGAGGAGCGAGCGGCCCCGGCGCAGCGCCTCGGGTCGCGGGTAGTTGCCCGTTGCTAAGTAATGTGCATTAGGACATGGACACGGAAGGACGAGGAGACTGACCGGACGGTATGATGCCCACGTGCCCGCGGCCCTCCTCGAGGTGCGCGACCTGGCTGTGGGAGTACCACTGCCGATGCCGATGCCGATGTCCGGGCTCGCTCTTCTCCCGCTCCAGGCGCACGAGGCTCTTCTTGCGCGACACGTCGCCGAGCCCTGGTACCCCACCGCAGACTGCGCCGCCGCGAAGGTGTTGTTGTTTGCCGCCGCCGAGTGCGGCGAGAACACCGAGATAGGCGCGGAGCTGTCGCCAGGCTCGGTGCTACGGAAGGAGATGTTGGCGTTCGCGCGCGAGCCGTCGTTGAGGAATGGGGTTAGTTGTAGGCGATCGTACTGGCCGCCGCCATCGTAGCCCGCTTGTTGGTACTTCTGTCCACCATAGCTGCTACTGATGGCTGGTCGTACGAGGGCGGCGATGGTGCAGGCGACTGGATGATTTGCGCGGCCTCGTCTGGCGCGGTGGTCGGTCGCCACAGTAGTCCATCCTTTGCTTCGACATCTGGAATGGTTTCGCAAGGCACCGACTCCTGCTGAATCTCTGAGGTCCCGGAGTCTGTCGTAGAGTACAATAAGCGCGTTTCCGAGCAAACCTCGAGCTCTGCTGCTCTGTCCGCGCCAGGCCAAAGGTCCCCGGTCTCCCATTTATTCCACTTAGCAACGGAGCCGGAGACAACGCAGGAGCGACACACCTTGCGTTACCGCCACCGACTGTGTCGCCGACGAGGGTGTGGCATCGAGACTTGATGTGTACTGAGGCACCAGTGTCGGGGGAGGTAAAGAGCAGTAAGTCACACTTGTGACTTCCCGTCCACGTCCTCGTAGCAGGCCCATCGCCGCCGACACCGGGCTCCTTGATCGCAAACCATGTCCAACCTTCGCCCACCCACTGCCTCCCCATCCGTCTACAAACGGGACGGATCGGGCCTGCTCTACGTGAACGTCCGCGTCCCTTTCGTAGCAATCCTCCTCTTTCTGGCGAAGAGAATCACCCTCCTGCAGTTTCTCCTCTATGTGGACGTGAAAGGCGGACACAGCAGGTCTTTTCCCGTGCGGCGGTGTGCGTACCACAAGTGCGAGCGCGGGATCGTGATAATGTGGCACTGCGCGTCCGTTGCGCACCGCAGGATTTTGGCGGGTGAGTCAGTCTTCTTATTTCCTTCGTCATTTCATTGATATGTTCTATCGCGCTCAAAAGAAGCGCTCACCCACAAGGCTCTCCACGCAATGGGCGTCGCGCCTCGCGTATATCCATGCCCGGGCTGCGACGTCCGCCACCATGAATACTTCCCATTCCTAAAAGTCGGGGGGCTCGCAGGGATGGACTGGATTATGCGGGCGGCGATCAGGGCCACGGGACAGAGGGAGATCGAGAAGTGAGTTTCTTCTCGTCATACACTGCGGTACTGATTTTTCATAGAATTGTTTTTGACCCAAAGGGATGCCAGATTTTCAAGTTCTGCGTGGATTGAAATTCTTGGGTGGGGCATTGGCCCAATTGGCCAGTGGTTTACCGATTGTACTAGACTATCCGCGAGTTCTGTGTAGATTACGAGTCTCGGGCATTTGCCCAAATGGAATTCAAATTTGTGATACAATGGGGGGTTTGTGCTGGCGGAGGATTTGTGCTGGCGGACTTTTCAGTCAGCATCGAAAGCACCAGGTGAAACAACAACGCACCTATACTCTACATACACGATGACCGGAGCACCACTGCCCTCGGCGTGCTAGCAAAGAAAGGTCCGAGAGCGACACGCAGGACGGGCGCAATGGTACAGCCCACGTACCCGCTTTTCTACACACAGATGATGCGCGCAGGACGAGGATGCGTGCTTGAGGGCTCCACGATGCGCTTCCGCTCCTCGATGCCCAATCAGGCGAAAGATGGGCCCGCACCGAGCCAATCGGGTGTGTGTACTAGATGCCCCGGAACGCCCGCGTGAGAAGAAGGCGGCGTGGTGTTGCGAGACTCGGGTCGCGAGGAACTAGCGCGTTACTGGAAGATCCTGCACGAAGGAGTGCGGAACGGAGGAGCATTTCTTGAGCACTGAGGCCGCGCGCTGGTCTTCTGCAGCCAAGATCCCTTGAAAAGGACGCGTGGACAAAGATCCACGGACGCTCAGCGGCCGACGAGGATGTTGATCCAGGAGGACCAACTCAACAAGTCGTCGAGCAACTTGCACTCGTGGACCGAGATGGTGGCGGTACGAGGTCGAAGGCGAGGTCACGAGTGCGGGATCAGTAGGAGGAGGCGGGGCGGGATTGGGAGCGGGACTGGGAGGATGCTCCGCGGTCTTATTCTCTTGAAACGAGTCCTGTGCGTGGTACTCAGCCCGGGGACTGGTCCCCAAGCAGGT
The DNA here is from genome assembly GCA_029448575.1 of Mycena maculata. NCBI lineage: Eukaryota > Fungi > Basidiomycota > Agaricomycetes > Agaricales > Mycenaceae > Mycena > Mycena maculata. The sequence goes on along the minus strand of JARJLG010000291.1, from coordinate 76,987 downwards.
ATAATTTTGTTATTATTATAAATCACGATGACATAACAACAAAATTGTGATGAAGCTGGAATCAAGTATCAGCTCGGCGTTCAGCAGGCGGGGGCTTGCGGGGACTTACGAAAAGTTGAAAGTACTACTAATAGACCACCCCCGGGAGTCTCGGACGCATGAGCCCAAGGTTGATAAAGCTGCATTGGGATATAGTCAATATCCTGAGATCCCGTCAAAATGAAAAACAGACCTCGGATTTTTTTTTGCTGCTCATAACATACGCCTACTGACTGTGAAGCGTCCATTGGGGTGCGGTTTGAAATGCTGAATAAATTTTCGAAAATTTTCGACATTCATCAGCCAGCGGCGAAGCTGGATATCTGGAGGATTTAGCTCGTCGCAGCAGGCGAGAGCCCGCGGGGGACTCACCGAAAGTTCCAAGTACTTCTCATACACCATCCACGAGACTTTTGAGCGGCTGGGATGAGAGGTGATAGGGCTGTAGTGGAATATGGTCAAAAAATGCGATGTCGGGTCACCAAAAAACTTACCGTGGCGCCTGTCTCGATCGATAGGCAGGGACGCGGACACAAAGTAACTGCATCTCAATCGTTTGGAAGACTCGCAGAGCGAGTTGCACTTGAGGAAGGTCGAATGCGAGCCTCGAGCGGGCGGCTTCGTTGATTGGAGCAACTGGGAGGCCGGTCTTGTCTTGAGAGTTGTCTGAGATGGGCAGGTGAGTCCACGATGCACTAATGATACATGTCAGACAAGAGAAACAGAAACAAAAAGTGAGACACACAGAAACCCAGCTCCAAGTCCAGACCTTGCCGCCCTAATCAAGAAGAGCCAGAGAGGCCGTCGAGAGTGGGAGCAAATGAGTACAAAGAGGCGGTGAGGTGAGATGGACCTGGGAAACATGCTGAATCGAGGCCACTTGGGTGTATAGCGGCGGACGAGGATGCATTTGCAGACTAGTACGCGGGTGGACGCCGCGGACGAGGATGGCGCAATGGGCAAGTCACCAGCGTCTACGTTGGTAAGTTGTCGTGTCTTGCGTCTGGAAGAGAGGAAAGTTACCAGCGTAAAACGGTGGTAAGTTTGGAAGGAGAGATGGTCGTCGCGTCAGCGAGTGGATGTGGGAGGAAATGTCGGAAGCGGATGCATCCGATCACGCGCATCCGCGGCAACAAATCCTCGGCCACTTTCCAGTCTTTAGATTGTCTTACGCTCGTCAACTTTCGTGGGTCCAGAGTGCCGCATTGGTATTAAAATTATGTATAACAAAATTATATATCTACATCCAAATAAAATCCAAGAAAAAAACGAGGCGGGCAAAGAATTAACACGCGCGGTATTGAGAACCGTTCATAATGCTTCACTCAAGAACTGCCCGGCAACCATTTCGCTGGCGATTGCAACTTCCCGAGTTTTTTTGTAGTATTTTGTGACATGCTTCCACTCCGTCTGCGTCAGAAGCTTCGCGGTCCCCCGCTTGATTGCTGCTTGGCGTTGCTGGAACCAAACCTCGCAGTCCGGCGACCACCACCCCGTATTCAACCCGGAAGATCTAAACACATGGGGTAACGGCCACCAAGAGATTCGCGATGTCTGGGGATCATCATTTGTCTTATTGACGCGGCCTGAAAAGCATTAGAAAGAAACATATCCAGATTATTAAACCGCACCAGTTCCAACATCATACACCCCGCAGATCAGGCCAATCTCTTGGTCTGTGAGGCCGTCGTCCCAGTAGGCCGTTGAACTTTGGCCATCCCAGAAACGAACGCCTGTCATGAAGACGTCGGCGGTCGGACCCAAAGATGCAAGATCTTCATTAACTCTGTCCCGTGCCAAACGGCCAACGACCCCACCTGCAAAAAGGGCAGCACGACCGCGAGGGCAGTCAAAGAAAGAATCGCGCAGATCCATATAAACACCGTAGTCCTCGAAGGTGGGTGTGTAGCCCGCGCGACGGTAACCCAGACCTGAATATCTGAACGCGAGTGGGGGTTCAGGGGCTATCCCGACGGCATCTCGGCAACAAACTCGAAATTCCACGCCATGTTCGAGTAGATGGAATATAATTTCTTGAGGATCGGGGCCCCATCCCATGCGGATGACCTGCAGTGCGGTCGCGGCGCTGGACAGTAAGATATATCGGGGGTAATCTTCCGCCGCAAAGCCTTTGGGTGTGAGGATGTAAAATGGCGAGCCATTCAGGTGTTCCAGGCTGACATTGATCGCCCAGTTCGACTGGAGGGGAATCCCAGATCCTGGTTGTCGTAGATCGAGCAGTTCACGCGGTATGTCGACGATAGACTTCGCGGTAAGCAAGTAGGCCAATAATACCGGCAAATGCCGGTATTGCGCTTGTTGTAGCCCGGACCACTTCTCGTCTCCCAGGGACTTGCGACATATCTTGGCTTCCACAGGCTTGGTGGCATAAGTCGCGGTAGCGACGGGTTCGGTGAAGCCGAAACGCGCATGAGGAACATGAGATATATCCTGATACGTCTCATGCTCCTCCTCCGTCTCGAACGTCGTTTCGCGGCGCTCCAAGTCGTGGCATCGCCACAAGTCCTGCTCTGTGGAGACTTCCCCAGCGGGCACTTCAGGTAAGGGAATTCCTTGTATTTCCGAGCAGGCCAAATCGGTATCGTCACCATCATACTCGTCATCAGAGTTCTCAGCCTCCTCATTCGGAGCGAGCGCTACACACAGGTCCCATTGCTTATGGAACCCGTCGTACAAGCGCTGGTTCAGAGTAAACTCATCCCACATCTGAGCTGCTAAGTCGCGGTTGATCGCCCGCCGTATGAAAAAAACCGTCTTCCTCCTCCCAGACGAAGACTCGTGCTCCTTTCCTCCCCGGTGCTGAGCCCTTCGCCGCATGCGCTTCTCGTTGAAGACGTTCCTCCCTCATTTTATGTGTCTCCTGTGCGGCTATTTCCTCGTTTCGTGCCTTTCGACGAACGAAGAAGGCGTGGACGTTTTCGCCGTATCGTTGGCCACTGTCCTTCTCTGGCTGCGGAAAGTGGGGCACGGTCCCAGTCGCTGATTGGGCATCGACGTTCTTGAGCACTGGTCGTGGTACGTAGGGTTTCTTCACCCTATCGGAATACATCCTGCCGGTGGGTGCTCTTTGCCAGGAGCTGAAGGCGACTTTACCCGGCAGCCCACGTAGGTAGGTAATTTCCTCGACTGCAGGATAGAAACCTCTATCTTTAAGCGCGTCGGGTATGCGGAAGGTCGGTTTGCCGGTGAAGGCACTCGCGTCGCCCCAGTGAAAATAAGGGGGAATGGGAAGTTTTCCGAAAATTACGGGAAGTATCGCATCAAATGTGTGGACAGGATCGCTCTGGTTTCTCAAGTCCAGAATGCCACCGACCCGTGGAATTGTCACGTCCCCCACAGGAGAGACCTGCAAATCCGCAAACCACTGCGCATGAACACCAGAGGCTTCTATTATTTGGTCCCGCCGCGAAGGATAGTTCTCATGGTCCAGAATTGCAAACATCATGGAGATTGTGGCCATCAAGGGTAGGAATGCATTGCGCGCCCGCCTTGCGACCCTGGTCACTGCGTGACGGCTTTGGTGAGCGAGATCGTATCCGTATTGCAAAGGCAATGGATAGTGTTCGCCCGACCTGGCTGCCAGACACATGGCATCGAGGACGTGTCGGAGCGCGCTTTCAAGTTCTCTCCATGACTTCGCTAGCTGTGGTTCGAGGATCCATCCTTCTTCGGCCTTCACAACAGGGAGTCCAGCGGGAGGGACACGAAGCCGACCGAAGAGTGCTCCGTGGAACGGAGTATCTCGGGGTAAAAAGAGGAGACACGGTGTAATGGGGGAGACCCAGGAGACACGGTTGAAATGACCGTCCAATAGTGAGAAGTTGGGGCATTTGGCGTCCTGGGGCGCAGGAATATCGAGTAGAAATTGGGCGCTGCCATAATGAACACCAAAGATGGTGTCGCCCTTACGTATGTGTCCTTGGAAAGGATCTGATTGCTGAAAAAGTTGGACTTTAGCTAGCTGTGGACGTGAGATCTTGAGTGATCGACTTACAGCCTGAGGAAAGGTTGGTGTATCGTCGCGAGAGGCCATGACAGAATGAGGGCACACGATCTGTCAAAGCATGGTCATCACTTGCACATAGAGAGGACACGGAGTTCTTAATTACCTGACGGATTGGACCGGTCCACGCTTGAAGCGCAGGCAAATGCCCTCAGACGGGCGGACGACTCAGGCAAGTGACGAGCGTAAAACGGTGGTCAGTTACGCGGGGTGCGGGGAAGTAAGAGCGAAGTAAGTGACCAGCGTTAAACGTTGGTCAGTTACTGAGGCTCTGGCCGGATTGTGGTGAGCAGTGCTGAAGCTTAAGTACTTGAGAGCGCGTGGCCCGTTACGCAGATGCGGTGATGTGGTGCCACGGATCATGATCTGCCGACATAGCCACAACGGCTCTCAACTCCGAACTCCACTGTTAATCGTCTTACGATTGGCATTGGCGCCTTCACTGTTGACCGTCTCACGAGCAACATTGAGATACTTGCCCCATGCACCTAACATCTCAAGCGAAAATGATATGCAGGAAAAGGCATGTTCATAATCGTTCTAAAATTCTAGCGGGCGTCACCTACTACTCCACCATGTCTGCCGATGCGGCAAGCAAGTAAAACGCTTCCTCCGAAACCTCTAGGTCTTCATAAAACACCGGGCTTGCCTCCGACTCCTTCTTGATCCATGCGGCATCGTAAAAACACGCAGGAAGTCCTTTGGGAGCCCCAGAAATGCTCTGGCCTCCATTCCTTTCTCGGGGGAGCGGCCTGTTTCCTCTCTTCTGGCGGACTGCGATCTTGTCCTCCATCGAATCCACCAGCTGCAGATATTTTCCCACCTCCTCGGCGCGCCAAACGTAGACCTTCACTTGGAAGACGTATCTTCTGACGCCGCCAGCTCCCACCTTCTCGACTTCCTCCTCCTCAGACATCCCATCATGGCCGAGATACTTCAGCATCTCCAAGATTCTCTTCCACGCGTCGAGATCTGGAGCCTTCGTGGCGGACTTGAGACTGATGAGGAATGTAATGGTCTTCTCGCGGGCATCGTATTTCTGTGTCTTTCGTTAGAAGGGAAAAGAAAACATGACAACGGATACACCTACCCGCGTCTTTGCTGCAAGTACACGCGTATAATCTGCTCGATATTCTCGGTATTGATTGGCCCGTGCCGCCGCTTCAGCGGGAGTCTCGTTTTTGCGTGGCTGGATTCGGGCCCACGCCTCCTGAGCTCGATTCAATTGCCCCTTAAGCTTTTCAAGCAACCACTCCCGTGGAACAGGAACTACTATCGTCCTGTTCCCCGCAACAATCGTGGTGTCCACAATCTTACCAAGAACGATGCTGTTCCATCTCGATGCGCGATATCCGGGGTTGAAGTCGAGTCGAAAATCGTCCGGATGCGGCGTGAGATGACCCTCTTCACACCTCCTGACTTCATCCACCGACGGTGGTGTCTTCATTGCAAACTCCTCGGCATTTTCCACTCCGCATTTGGCCTCCTTGACAGTCCTCAGCACTTTCTGGTGATCATTAATACGGCGGATTGTATCTCGGTGCTGTAAAGGACTCGCCTTCCACTCCTTCTCGATCGCATCGGGTATCGCTTCAAACACCGGTTTGGAACTCATCCGCCGCTTCTTTCCAGTCTTTGGGGGTGTCGAGTTGAATGTCGCGCCGAGTTTTGCCAGTTCGGCGGCTAACGCGGCAATGTCAATGTTACCGGACACTGTGGGAGGTGGATTTGCCATGTCCTCGTCAGACGACGAGGTGGCTGCCAGACTGGGGATTGGGGCGAAGGGAATTACAGGTATTTTCCTGCCAATATTGCGCATTTCTGCCGGGTTCATGATCTTCGCTCGGGCGCGACGGGGGGTTTGACCCAAGGCTTGATTGGTCAGCTTCGCGCGCAACGCAGCAGTTTCATCCGTCTTTTGAGCCTGAAGGGGGATATCACAAAAATGACTTGTCTCTAGAACACCAAACTCACCGTAACGCGTTCCAATTCTCGAGCCCTATCTTTTTCGGCTTCGAGCGCAGTATAGAGCTGCTGCTGCTGGGCCATCTAAACCACGGGAAAACATCAGTTTTCTTTCGGTACCACAGCACGATGCCGACCGTTTGTTGCCCAAACGCCGTAAAATTTCTGGTCTGTTCCTCCGTCGCACCATGTGCAAACCTCAGCTGCTCGCAAAGAGCTTGGTTGTGGTTTAACTGAGGAAGGTAAGGAAATGTGTCGAAAGAAGGCGCAAGTTCTTACCAGCGTGTCTTTCGACTTCTCCAACTCGCGGTTGTGTTCTGAATTCTCTTGCATGTAGTCATTCATCTTGCTGAGCTGGTCTTGCATGTTACCGAGGTTTGCAAGAAGTCGTTTATTCTCCTCCGCCTGAGCCTGAGCCTTCTGCTTCGACTCTATTGTGTTTTCTTTATAATACTGAACCAATTCGCGCATCTATTTGCAACATCTGTTATCACGAATGTTGCGACGGAAAGTGGCCAACTCACATTATTGAGCACATCTTGCTTAGGCCCAGGAATTGCCCGCCGTTTCGCCGCTGGACCACCGCCGTCCGGTCTGACTCTCTCCTGAAACAAAATAAATACACCGTATATCTGCGCTGTGTGTGAGCCACATACCAGTCCAGAAGATTGTTCGTGCATTTCTTGGTCATATTCGGGTTCTTGGACATATTCGGACTCCATAGTTATGTTCGCCGCGTAAAACGCTGTGTGAAGATATCGATGAATCAAGGAGAGGAGGACAAGTTCATAACGTGCCACTCACCTGCTTTTATAGGTGTGTCCCTTATTCTCACTCTGGACTTGCCAATCTGGATCTCTTTGCGACCCTTTGCAGCTATCTTCGCTTGTGCCTCTGATCTACATTCAAGAAATGTGTTAATGCTATCCCGACCTTGTATTCACAGCTTCCCGATGCGTTTTTTCGCTTGCACTTAGATCTCCATTCTGGCCTTCTCCGAGCTTGTTTCACGCGCGCATCTTGGATTGTTGTATTCTTCAGGATGGTACATACATTTTTTTTTCTTGTTCATGCCGTGCAAAAAACTTCCCAATAAATATAATTCGACGCGGTATCGCGTGTACAGTAAACTGGGTAGTCATACAGGGCGAGAGGACTACGGATCAGGCATCCTCACAATGAGGAGGGCACGGACAGGGGTTCGCTGGGGCCCTTGGAATTTGCGCAAACTGGGAGCTAGACTGGATGTCGTCAATATGGGCAGTGATAGGACGGGAAAGAACTTACGCCTCAGCCACAAAATCAGCGGCTGCCCTGTCGGAACTCCGCATGTTGACGACCGAGAGGCAGCGACGGGCCGCAGTACGCATGATTACAAGGTCGCCCTTCACATCGAGATCCGCATTGTGAGCGAGGCGCTTGTGCCGCTTATAGAAGCACACGAAAATTGTGGACACCCAACGACCATTGGGAAGTCGATACCGGACGTACACACGGGCGTCGTGGACGAAAGGCTGAGTAACGGCGCCGCCCATTACACTTTCCACGCACGGATATCGATTTTGTCGAGCACCGGGGCAGAGAACATGCACGGACACGAAGGAGCGTCGGCCCAGAGCTGGGTATAAGCGGGCGTTCATAAATTTACTGGCCTGTATATTCTTGTCAACGCGTGCATAGAATTAGGAATAAAATAGGTTACCGGCCCGGTCCGCGGTTGAGGCATGAAGGGTCTACTGCTGGGCATAATCGAGAAGGCAGGAATGGGTTGGGGTGGCGCGGAGGAGGACTTTGACGAACGGAAGGGCCTCCATTAAGACGTCTCCAGCTGCTACCCCCAAAACATTCATACCCACATTGGAAATCGTTGTTGGTGTTGTTCCTACATTTGGAAAGCGTCATTCATTGTGGGTGTTGTTTTTCGGTCTTGTTCCAACGGGGGATGTGTTAGGGCCCTGTGTGTGCCTGATCGCCGTACATGTGATAGTTGTTTTGGCGACAACCCCAATATCCAAGGACGTCATTTTTGGTCTTATTCCAACGGGGGATGTGTGGGCCCTGATCGCCGTACATGTGATGAACGCACAGGTCGCTTCGGCGATGAGTCGATGACCCCGATATTGAAGAAGGGGCACGGCGGCGGGGGGACGACCTTGGAGCATAGAGCCCGGGGGAGAACCCTTGAGCGCAAGATGCTGAACGTGAGACATTCAGCAGCTATGACATTGAGCTGAGAGACAGAGAATCTAAATGATGATAGCCTGAGAAGATTTTCGCAATGATCCGCAGTGCGATGATCCGTGTGATCGGACCAGATGTCGGACCGCGGCCCCGACCGGAAGCAAATTCATATTGTGTATGTGCGTTTGTGGAGGTAAAATTATTTTATATTATCTATATCATGAGGATAAATACAGTCCAAGTATCAAATTTATCGAGTTGAGTGCTAGAAACTATGTGCGACTACGCCTACCGCGGCCGCGGGGAGCTGTACTAGTGCGGGCTCCAGACCCGCCGGCTTTGAGCGCAACACCGACTGCATCGAGAGCATTCCGATGCGCGACTTGCTTGTAAGAATTGTGCTTAGTTTTCAGATGCGCTACAAGAAGGCGAGTAACGGGCCAGTTTCTGGCGTAGTCCTTCAAGAACGGGAATTCCTTGGTCATCTAATTTGCCGTCAGCAGTGCAACCACAGAGATAAATCCCGACTCACGCAATTGTTGACCGTCTTCTTTTCACTCGCGGTTAGCGCGTTGAAGTTGACATTAGGAGGAAGGTGTGTTTTCGCAATTGTTTTGATATGCGCCTGGTCATGCAATAAATATAACCGTCAGGATGAGACGTAAATGTGTATACCTGCACTGCCGCCAATCGCTTGGAGTCCCAATCGTGAAAAAGCTTAGGAAGAGGGATGGTAGATGCATGCGCTGGACGTAGAATTTTGGCTGAGTCTGAGTCTGGGTTCGAGTCCGAGTCGGACGAGTCATCGAGGGATGTGAGCGGGCTGGGAGGACAGCTGTCGTCCACCGCAGCTGTGGAGCTCGACGACACCTCAGATGCGGCCGGAATGCCGGTGGGAGCAGGCGAACTAGTAGCAGTAGCCTTCGGGATAATAGCAACAGAAGGTGCTGCGGGCGGAACAATGACCTTGAGTTCCTTCACGGGAATCAAAACCTTTACAGCGGTGGCGGGATCGTCGAACTTTGGGATGTCACGATGTGCTACGGGGATCGGAGTCTGTGGACCGTGAATGTTGGTCGCCCAAAGAGAAACCATCATGGGTTGTGGAGGAGGAGAGGATTTGGCGTAGGGATGAATCGTCGTGATCAGAGAGGGTGCCATTGTAAACAGGATTAGACGTGTACGCACCTTGCTTATATATATTAGAGTCGCCATCCATTTCAACCCCATCAGGAAATATCGATCGCATGTGAATGCGGTAACTTCCGCAACGGTCGGATAAGGCGGAACAAGGGGCAGCGTCGATGTCCCGAAGAAGAACAAGGTAGTTCTTATTCCGCAGACACCGACAAAGCTTGTTCCAATGGGGAAAGTGGAGCGTGCAGAAACAAGAACCGAAGAGTGCTAAAGGGGCAACAATGGTCACTAAAGAAGAAGAACATCAGCATCAGCGACTGACCATTAAAATCCTGGCGCCAGAAGGAGCAGCACTATCTGCCCGCTTCCTTATTACCGCCATGTTCAGGAATTATCGCCCGGAAGAAAAATTGCTAGGCCACTCAGGTGCAGTCTATTCCATTGTTGCGACGGACGACGGAAAATTTCTGGCGAGTGGCGGTAAGCATTGGCGTTCAAAAATATTCAGGCTGCTTACTCGTGGGATACAGGGAACGACGGCACACGAATATGGGACTTGCAGCGTATGACTCAGATCCCCAACAGACCTGCATCTAGCGGCATTCGAGGGGCGACCACCACGATTGCGTGGACCAACCTCGATGATGATCCCGGCGAGATGCTATTTTACGGGACCATCACTGGCTTTTTGATCAGTTGGCGGCAGGTTCCGGTGAGTTCCAGTCTTACAAATTCGAGATCGCGCACCAACGGGCCACCAGGGGCGTGAGGGCTTTCGCGAGATCTTTTGCAAACGACTCGCACAGCCGTCAGAAGTCACCGCTCTTGCTTTCGATACCACGTCGAATCATCTGGCAGTTTGCAATTATAACTCTAGCGTTCAGATTTATACCTTGGCTTCGTCAGCGAAGCCCTGCAAAACCTTCGCCGTAAATATTGCCAACTTCATTCCGAAGACGGTCCATTTCGGTGCGATGCGCGGGAACGAGCGAGAGCTTCTTGTGTTCGGGCTCCACGACGGCAAGATGTGTGCCTCCCCGATCTCAACCCGTACATACTAACCACGAGATTCAGCCGTACTTTGACTGGCTCGTCAGAGATCGACAGTTCCTCGGAGCCTTGGGAGATCGGTGTTCACATGTGAGTGACTTGTGTTTACCGTGATTTAAAGGGACTTACTTTTAATTCAGTGGAGACGCAGCCGTGGACACTCGCAGAATGACGGTCTGCATTGACGACACAGAACATGGAGCCATCCTTTACCGCCTCGATGATCATCAGCGGGTCAAGACATTCCCTGTTCCTGTCACCCAAGCGAAGAGACCACGGCAGGTACGGTTCCTCGACGATTCCAGAGCCATCGTGATCGGCAGTGACCACGGAATCGTCTACATCTTCGACCGTCGCACCGGCGATATAATCGACAAGCTGGCTGTCAGAGGGGAGAGTTGGGTTCAAACACTTGCCATACGCAGACACGCTCGATTTGTTTCCTCTGCTCGGCTTAATCATCAGACCAGACTATGGATTGTGGCGTACCCACCATCTTTCTCGCAAAGTCGGGCGAGGACTCGGGCCGGAACGACATAATGATATGGCGGAAGACGGCAGAGCATCGATTCGGTTCAGGTTTGTCCGAGACCGTCATAGCTCTTTTTCAAGTGTCGATGTTATTGGCGTCGCTGGCATTTGCATACCAGAACAGCGAAGTACTCGAGAAGTTGGTTAGAGAGAGTTGGTCGGGTTTACATCGAGCATTGTAGTGTAAATTGAAAGGATTTTTCAGTAAAGCCATGGACCAAGCGCCGAGTTGGGACTTGAGTGACGGTGAGCCGTTTGGAGAGAGGGCTGCAACGGGACCATTATAGTGCTTTCCATGAAACGGTCAACAGTAGCGGCGACCCGGAAAAACGGTCTAAATCCCAGTGCCGACCGTGAGACGGTTGACAGTGGGACAAGGTGGGACATGGTGGGAACCTGTGGGAACGTGGAAAGAATCCAGGCAGGATCAGTGGCGATGTCGGCGGATCATGATCCACGGCTCACATGGGCAGCACCGCGGCTTCCTCCCTCCCCTACTTCAAAGCTTCGAGTTCGCATTGTAACCTATTGTAACTGACTCGCGTTTCACGCTCGTCACTTACGCTGATCTCGTACCGTCATCGTCGGCGGTGCTTCCCTTCTCTCTTGTCACCATCGCTCACGGACTACTCCCTCTCTAGCACTCCGCTCCCTCTTTCGCGAACCGGCCAGCACTCTTGAAAAATCAAGATGTATACGCTCCCTCTATCGTGCGGGATCCTTGTCTGTGTCGCTCACCCTGGCTCCTCGTTGCCACGCGGCCACTTCTCTTAGCCCGCGCATGCATATCGCCCTGCCGCTCATCCGCCCTCAGCTCGCCCTTACGCTCGATGCGCACGCCACCCCGCCGCCACCACCCGGCCACTGCTCCACCGCGCATCCGCCGCTGTGCAGCCATAGGTGTGCGCTCACAAGCCGTGAAGGCGGTTTCCGCAGTAAGTGCAGGGCGGGGTGTTGCCTCTGGTGAGAGCGGGTCAATAGCGCTATTTAATTACAACCTGGCAAATCTACTCTATGTTTTCTCCGATGAATTGCATCGAAAGGTACTCTGGTTGAAACCTACATGTGTATCCTGCGAGCGACCTGAACGCAGCGGGAGAAACTAGTCGGGGTCGAGTCAGATTTGCATGAAAGACTAGTTGCCTGTGAGTCACCTGAACCCCGCGCAGCGGAGATTAAAGAATTCTAGAGTTGCGAATCAGTTGGAAATCGACTACAACAACTCAAACTCAGCCTTCTTAAGTCTGGCGCCGCGCAGCGGGAGCAAGAAAATGGGATTGCGTGAACACTTGCAGTTGAACCTCGAAATCGCAGACAGGCTCAGAGTACATACCACATAAATGAAAGACGCGCCCGGATGGTGATAAAGAGGTTTGGAAGACGGACGTTCATCAAAGTTAGTTTGGGGATGGATGCTAACCGGGCGTTTTGACAAAAAATTTGCGGGTAGCGCGTAAAACTTGGGAATGTATGCCAATCAAGTTTTTTGAAAACCCATTGGATGAACTCGATCACTAGTGCGTAGATATTCGCTCGCCACGCTCTCTGGTTATTTCGACTGGCTCCATTCCCATTGCAAACTCGTTCCACAATACAAGAAGGTGCAATTGAAGGTGCAATTTATTAAACTGGAACCGATACAAAATTATATAGCTGGCAAAAATTGAAAGATGTAAGTAGAGACGTGAGGGGGCATTTAATCTGAAGTGTAGAGTCTATTCGTTCTGTGTTCTCTGAGCAGGACTTCACCAAGATTCTTCAGTTGCTTGGAACAATAAAAGCGCAAACGTGCTTCCGAAGGACACCATGAGGGCAACGGCGGCGTGGGGATCCTACCCAAGGATCATCGGTACTCTGTCGACCCGTCAGCGTTGCCCGGAAGTGGAGACAAACAACTTACACGCTCAAAGTCGCTACGGCTATGAGAGCCTGGGGACTGAGGAGAATGACTCGAGCTCTGGGCACCGCGTGAGATTATTTCAAACAAAGCAATATCTGATACAGACCACTTGTGTAGCAATTGAAACACCGCCGAGAGCCGCAGCTATCTCCTCAGCGAGGGACACACCAGCAACAGCAGCGGTCAAGTCTGACATAGAGACGGAATCCTGTGTCTGAGGCGATGCGGCACTTAGATCCTTGCAAAAGAAAAATCAAGGTCGTGGTAGGACTAATTATTATCATGGATAACATACCCACTGGTGAACGACTTGGTCTACATTGCCGTGATTCCTTCGCCGTAGAATGGTTGTACTTTGCCTCATGTTCTCGAGAGGCGAGCATTGGGACAACGCGTATTCACGTTTGTACGGCTCGAAGCGACGGGAGCGACGGTATCGATGAGAGAGATGGGCGCGGCGGGAGCCAGAGGCGAGTTGGAATGGACTACCCAGCGTGGCATTGTTGGCCGACAATGTAATATCTGAGGACATTCCGCGTCTGCAATACAGTCATTTCGATGCATACATGTTTTACTTTAAAAGTCTAGTTTCATTGTTCTTGAATAAGTCGGAATATATTGTACTTGGTAGTTTTCTCCTTGGTAATGGTGGTCGCTTGTACTTCGGCAGGCGGGATCTTCAAGAATAATATTTGCGAGCGAGTGGCGGGGCCCATGCGTACGTCCATTAGGAACAAGTCTTGAATAGTTCACGATATATCTTGTACTCGGTGTCTTCTCCTCGGTAAGGGTGATCGCTTGTACTTCGGCGAGCGGGATCCTCATGAATGAGCATGAATGTTTGCAAGTGAGCGGGCCCCAGCGTACATCCATTGGGAACAAGGCACGATTCGCGAGGACCAGGGACGAAAAGTATACTGGTATTTGCTTGGTCGAAATGTAGGGCATTCTGCAGCAAAAGCCAGAGGTCCACATCGTAAAACGTCGTGGAACTCACCGAGAAGTTGGGAGGTCAAACGCCGTGTTCAAGGAAGACGTGATCCGGCATACCAAATCCTGATCGGATCAGTGCCGTCATCTGCACTGCGCTAATTCCTTTCCTCGTACCCAGTTCAAACTCAGTTCCTGTCGGGCGTTTCACGCTCGACACGACCTTGTACTCTCGTCCGCAGCGGAATCAGTGGATCCTCCCTGTCGCGTGTTTCACTCGCGACACGGCCTTGTCCTCACACACCATCTGTTGTCTGGTCGCATCCAATTGTCGGATATGGGGAATCGTTGTCATTTAAGTGTGCTCCTTTATTCCGACACAGGCCATATACGCGAAAATCAGGTACATACCGGTTTTGGACTTTGTTGTTCGCACCAATGGATGGCTCACTATAAACACTGTAGTGCACAGGGAGTTAGTAAACTACCCACTTCTCGTCTTTTTGAACATGAATCACCGTCACTCTCAAGCATCTGCACCAGGGGGTATGTCCTTCTCCTCTCTCCTAGAACTCCCAGAGCTGTCAACTTACATTCCCGCAGGTTACTTTTGCCCACTTTGCGACAGTTGCCCAACATGCGGCGCGGATGCCGCCCCCGCAAACACGATCGTTCCACGTCGAATCGAACATGACCAGCCCCCTTCAGCGCGAGGTTCGTTATTTTAGGATTGGAATTTAATCCAAGCCGACTGTTTTTTAAGACCGTATATTCCCGACCACTCCCATCGCCCTGCCCCTCACCCTTTTTGTGGTGGAAGCGTACTTGCAGGGCGGATGGGTGCATCTCATCCTACCTTATACAATCTGCTTGCTAGCCTACTACATCTGAGCACCGTAGTAGTCCATATCCGATTAATAGAACGCTCTTCGAAACGATTCCTGTGAAACCCGTTGCACACATTTTCCGCGCTCGTTCAACGATCCTCCACTACTCAGTCCCTGGGCAGCACCTTCACGCAGCAAAATTCGCAGTCAGGAGACGAATGCATATTACGGGGTTCTTTCAAAGAATATACAAGCCAAATCTCGCACCACCTTCGTGCTTCGCGGCGATGAACCGTTTCGATGGTGACCGCCTGCTTCGAGAACAACACACTCAGGGCTTCCTTGTGGTGCTTTTGGAACAATGCAACTTGTCGCGGATATAAATGTGGCCTCGGCCACCACCAACAACGAATTCATCCCTCTATTTCTTTCTCCTTGACGCTGTTTTACGGCGTCAACGAGCTGTCTTCATGGCCCCTCGAACGTTTCTCTGCAGAGACTGCCCGATCCATGGTGGTAATCACTATGTCCGTGTTGTCGAGAAAGTCGCACATGCAGCAGAAATCCAACTACATCGCCGACCCGCCCCAAACAGCGGAAGTTCAGAAACCACTCCCGATCTGCCACGCTTGCTGTCTTCATTGTCCCTGTCGCCCGTACCCGTCGCTCCTTCCGTCACACAACCAACGTTATCTTCTGACAACGATGCCAACCTGGCAGACTGGATGACCGCGCTCGTTCTGACGGACGATGGCCCGGATCCCTATCACCAGCTCTCCAAACTTTTCAGCGAATGGAGCGAAGTTCAGGAGATGCATGCGCCCCAAATCCCTGACGAATTCCATCCAATTTCTGTTCCCGAGGCGACTCGGAGCATAACGTCCCTCTTGGCTAATCAGAAGCCTGTCCCGCACAGAAACACCAAAGGGCAAACTATCCTTCTCAAAATAAGGGAGGACGTCCGGGTGGCGCTCCAACGCTTGGAGTTCACCTTCGATCATAGCATCTCAAGGGAAGTTGATGAGATGCGCAGTATTTTGGATGCTGCTTCTGAAACGGTGACCGCGGCCGGGGCGTCTCTGCAAGCCCTTGCAGCGAATTATCATCTGAAGGAACTGAGAAACGAGGTCGTGTCGGAGATTCAAGTGTTGGATCGGCACATTGATGTTGTCTCGGCGCGTCTTCCCAGAGTCCCAGCGCAGCCAGATACGGGACCAGTGCGATATAGTGCTGGTGAGTTGGAAATCATTCACTTCCGATTTTCTGTTACTTACGGATATTCTAGTCCACATATTCTCAAACCCCATTGCAGACCTAGATCTCATTGCTCAAATGACACTTCTGTTAGTCGTTATATGCAACGTGATCATCGGGCTCGGGAATAATCCGTGCAACTTCATTCTCGACACCGTCAAGGCCATCATCGGATTGGTGATGTCAATGAACGTCGCTCCCGATGCCACAAACGATGCTGAGCAGCTCTTCGTGCTGGAGCAGCTCCCGTCGAATCTCCACGCGGCCCTCAAGGCGTTGAAAATCGACAGCAAAACCACCATCTACGCTGTGTGCCCGTCATGCTGTTTCACACACGCGCTGACGGAAGATAAGGTCACTGGAGCCCTCACGTATCCCGCTTCCTGCCAGAACACCATCATTGGGAAAGATGGCCCGTTCAACTGTAACGAAGCCTTGCTGGAACTTCACCACCAAAAGATGCGGCCCATAAAAATATACGTCTTCCCTTCCTTCGAGGAGTGGCTCGCCAGACTTCTTTCGGACCCCAAAATCGAGGAGATGTGCGACAAAGCTTGCGATGATGCCATGGCTTCCTATGCAGGGGAGAAAACGGAAAATGTTACCAACGTCTTCCAAGCCGACTTCCTGAGAGGGTTTGAAGGACCACAGAGAAAAAAGCTTTTCGTCGACAGAGGGAGCCGTATGTGATTGGCACTAGAAGTGCAGCTGGACTTTTTCAATCCCAATGGCACTCGGAAGCGCGGGAATCACGATTCGATCGGATTACTTTCGGTGGCTGTTATGAATCTCGACGCGACCATGCACCACAAGGCAGAATATATGTGGACCGGCGTTCTTCCTGGCCCACGTGAGCCCGACGTCGAGGAGATCGACCATTTTACTCGGCCTCTCGTCGACACCCTTCTCGTGGGCTGGGAGCGTGGACTACGTATCGCGCCAACGGGTGGATCTTCAGCAGGTCGGCATGTAGATTTGGCCCTCATCATCTCGGTCAACGATCTTCCTGCCGCTAGGAAAGTGTCCGGCTTGGCTGGGACCGCTTCACATTTCTTTTGCACGGTCTGCGACCGTTATCATTTGAAGAACGTGTGGAATACAGATTTCGAAAATTGGAAGCCCAGGGATGTGGCCTATCTTCGTGCCAGCGCTTTTGCTTGGAAGAACGCCCAGACCCTAGCGGAGCGAAAACATATCTTTGAAGCGAGTGGCCAGCGCTGGGCCGAATTCTGGCGTTTACCATATTGGAATCCCACACGAATGTTGGTAATCGACGGAATGCACTGCATCTTGGAGGGAATTGTGAAATATCACTGTTGGTACATCTTTCGCCTCGATGCGAACATTGCCAAAGGGAAGGAGAGCCAGACCGCCTTTTCATATGACTGAACTCCCTATGATCCGTCGACCCTCGACCCCGACGATATTATAAGCGAGAAGGAGGAGACGGAGGGGCAGATCGAGAAGATTCAAAAGAAGCTTATGGAGGCCATCGTTCCCCTCGACAGTGACGACCCGGGAACTGATCCAGAAAGCATGAAAAATTCGATCCTATCCACTAATCTACGCCCACTGCGATTTGTAGCGACCTCTCTCAATCTGGAGGTGAATCCAAAGAGAAGAAAGACAGATTTTGCAGACGCACTCATTGCTTGGGTAAGCATTTCAGTACCCATGCACACGGTGTACTGTTTCTCACTTATCACCAGCGGCTTACCCAGCCTTTGACGAATCCTAATTTTGTTCCGAAGGCGATCAATCTAAATCAACTGAAGCGAATTCAACGCGTCATTACAAAAACTGCAACCCCAGCTTGGATCAATTCTGTACCTCTAAATTACGGAGAGGGAAACGCAGGTACAATCAAGGCGGACGAGTGGCGCATTCTCGCGACAATCTACATTCCCATTGCCCTCGTCTTGATGTGGGGGGATCAACCAAAGGACGATGCAGCTCGTCTGGAGAGGATGTTGAGCCATAGCATGGCTCTATTTCAAGCGGTCACCATAGCTTGTCGATACAGTTCGTCACAGGCGCGGGCCACCACCTATCGCCAGTTCATCAAGGAATGGGTGGATGGCTTGCGCAGCAACCACCCTCACTCGTCTGAGCATAATGCTCGGATAAACATCCATGCGGCATTTCACATCTACGACTTCCTCCTGCTCTTCGGACCTATCATAGGTTGGTGGTGCTTCCCCTTCGAGCATCTCATAGGCGCACTCCAGAAGATAAACACCAACGATCACATTGGAGGCGAGCTGGAGGCAACAATCGTCAAGTCCTTTTGGAGAGGTGCCAACCTTCGACGTTATCTCAACCGTTCGGATTGCCCAGAAGTTATCAAACAGTTCAAAGTTCTTTTCGACCTCACGTTTTCTCCGCGCAACGATAGAAGTGCGGAATCTGTCCCTGCCGAAGATGGCAAAGATCGCGCGCATTATACGCACCAAGGGGTGAATTATTCGCGTGCTTCTGCACACCTGGGCAATAGCCTCGTTATATACTACCCTACTTCCAGCGCTACTTCCCCGGTTCCAGGAAGCATTCAACGCATTTCAACGGTCGGTGACCATACTCTATTCCATATTCGACGTCAAGCGCCGCTCCCTCCAGACAAATTTGACCCATTTCTCCCAACCATTTCCCAGCCAAGACTTACTCATCCCAGATGGAAGATGTTGTCGACGAAGTCCAGCCATATTCAGTGCTCTCGCATTGCGCTCGACTTGAATTTTCGGATAATCGTGCTGTAATTCTCGATTTATCCAGGGTACGCATGGTCCACAACCGTCCAAAAATTGACTGATAACATCCCACACAGCTAGAGTCGGATAAAGTCTTCAACCGGATATTCCAGACGACGATTCGGAGTGTTAGTACACAGTATTGTTATCTAGATTTAAATTGAAATGCTGCGCGAAATTTTAATGATACCCAGTTCGACGCCACGTTTTTGATGAGAAGAATAAGCGGCGAAAAAATAATCCAGTAAGACTCGACAGGGTGGTGGAGAGGATCAACGACTCACACCTCCTCGGGAGGATGAATCAGTGCAAGAATCCTTTGCTCGAGGTCTGAGGTGCATAGGACAAGAATTTCAATGCTGCCCGTGAGATGGTCAACAGTGAAGGCGCGCGAGAATGGAGCCAATGCCAATCGTAAGACGATTGACAGTGGGAAACGGAGAGTGGTGGAATGGGAAACGGGATTAGGAGATCGATCAGTGGCGATGCTCATCGGCGGATCATGATCCGTGGATCCAAGTCAGCATCCTCTGAGTCTCTAGCCATTCACCACCCCGCGTAACTGACGAGCGTTTATCGCTCGTTACTTACTTCGCTCCTCTCATTCCCCACCCCGCGTAACTGACCAGCGTTTACACTTGTTACTTACCTTGTCCTTGTCCTCGTCCGCAGCTCTTACCATACAGGCTACTCCGCCATGGCCTCCGACCTTGACGATGAAATGGTCAACTCGGACAAGACTCGGAAGCGCAGGAAGGATGGGTCTGCTCCAGGCAACTCCAAGTCAACATCGTCCAAGAAGCGCAAGCTCACGACGAAGTGAGTCATATGCGAGTACTCTTCCTGGTCCATGAGCTTTTACACTGCACTAGTTCCGACAATGAACCGGAGAGCAGGGACTGTAACGAGTCAGTGGAGCTTTACCCTCTGGAGGGCCTGTATGTGAATGAGGAGGACTGCGAGAGGTGCGTACGCCTCGTGCATTAGACATTCCTTCTGGCTAACACTCTCCAGGCTGTTGCAAAAAACTGAGGTTGAGTGGGAGCGGATTCTGACGGAGCGTTTAGACGAGATTGCAGAGATCCTCGACCGGAAGCACGTCGCCAAGCTGCGCGCAGAGCATCTCAAACAGACAGAGTACCGAACGCTTAACGACAAGCGCAAAACAAAGGAGGAGAAGCAGGTAGGGACCATACACTCTCTGCCTTTCTCATGCAACCTGTCTGTTCTGTAGACGAGAGGCAGTTCACCCGAGTATTCGTCCCAACGCTCGTCCTCTCCTGCCAACACGGAGATCTCAGATTCAGGCTTCAGCCAAGTCGATGAAGAGGGCGAGCACATCTTCGGACTACCCAAGCCCCCCCCGGGGACCTTGCCCTTGACAACCGAATACCTGCTAAAAATCGCCTTGACACGCGATGCGCTGGCGAAGTACTCTATGTCGCCTCACTTCGAGAAGATCGTCATACGTAGGTGGCATCTACTTTGTCGGGCAATTGATCCATTCCGAGCAGGTGCATGGGTGTGGTACCTCATCGGCAAGGAGGAGGGCAAGCCGATCTATCGCATATGTCAGATTAGGGGTCGGTTTCTGCCCCCGCCCCTGCTTCTGTGTGCTTACACAGCGCAGGATTTTCAGTTGCCCTCGAGCCGTATTTGTTCGCCGGCCGGATGACGTGCCAAGCCTTCGAGCTCAAACACGGCAATTCGGAGAAGGCATGGCCTATGGACGGGACCTCCAACACCCGCTGGACCGAGTATGAATTCAAGCGTCTTGTCGAAACGCACGCCGCACAAGGGGTTCCCATGTTTACACGCAAGGACGTCGATAAGCGCCTTGCTGAGATGCAAGAGCTCATCGCCAGACCCGTCACGGAGGTATTTATTTGCAACTTATCCCACCGACATTCGCCCTTGCTAACAGGTGAACCTCCAGTCGGACATCACCGGCTTCTTTACTCGTCGGAGCAAATTTGCGGTGTCAGCCAAGATGGGCGCTTTGGAGCGCTCGCGCAAGACATGGACTGAATCGAACGCGCTCGCTGCGAAGCCCATACAACGGCACGAGGCGCGGGCCTCGCGGGAAGACCTCCTAGCAAGGGTCAGCGAGCGCAACCGCCAGGAAAACTTGGAGAATGTGCACCGTGCCGAGGAGCGCAAGCGGCGGGAGCGGCGGGAGTGGAAGAACGGCGGCGGGGAAGGCGGTGCACCTGCGGTCACGGAACCGGATGCATGTAGTCTTCCTTGCCCCGCGCCGAAGTCAAACGAGCGGCTCGAAGCGGTGATCGATTCCATCGAGGTCGACCTGGCGGACTTCTAATCCTTTGCCCGCGTCGCCTCGCTTTTTTCTTGGATTTTATTTGGATGTAGATATATGATTTTGTTATACATAGTATTAATACCAATGCGGCATTCTGGATGTACGAAAGTTGACGAGCATAAGACAATCTAAAGACTCGAGGATTTGTTGCTGCGGCTGCGCGTGATCGGATGCATCCGCTTCCGACGTTTCCTCCCACATCCACTCGCTGACGCGACGACCATCCCTCCTTCCAAACTTACCACCGTTTTACGATGGTAACTTACCCCTCCTTCAGATGCAAGACCTGGCAACTTACCGGCGTATACGCTGGTAACTTGCTCATTCTGCACCATCCTCGTCCGCGGCGTTTACCCGCGTGGTCTACATCGGGATTTCTCGTCCGCCGCTACACACCCAAGTGGCTTCGTTCATTCAACATCTCGCCCAGATACATCTAACCTCGCGACCCCTTCGACGAGCCGTTCAATCGGGTAGCACTTGGGCATCGTCCTTATCGCCATTCGCGTCTTCCTCCTGGTCCGCGGTACTCCACCTTTCCGCGACCTCTGCATCCTCTGCTTCCCAAGGACAGTGTCCTGCGTCTCGGACTCTGGGTTTCCTCCCTGGATCAACTTCTCCGTAGGGCGTTGGGCGGCGACCGCCAATTGCAATATATGTCGCATCGGGACTAGGTGAGGAATTTTCTCATCCGTATGCAGTATCCCTTGATCTGACGTCTGTGACGCTGTCTCAGGTTCTCCTCTACATGCCCGCGCCGCGTTTATCCTCCTGGATCGACTTCCTCGTCGGCCGCTGGGCGTCCGCGGACCTTCGTCCTCCTACTCCGCCTTGAGGAGATCTCGGCTGCAGAAGACCAGCGGGCGGGGCCTCAGTGCTCTAGAAGTGCTCCTCCGTACCTCACTCCCCATATTCTTCGCGTAGGATCTCCCAGCAACGTGCTAGTTCCTCGCGACCCGAGTCACGCAACACCACGCCGCCTTTCTCTCACTCGAGCGCTCCGGAGCATCTTATCCCTTAACCTGACGTCGGTAACACTCTCCTAGGATCTCCTCTGCATGCCCGCGCTGCGTTTATCCTTCTGGATGGACCTCCTCGTCGGCCGCTGGGCCTCCGCGGACCTTCATCCGTGCATCCTCCTCTTGAAGAAATTGCGATTGCAGAAGACCAGCGGGCGGGGCCTCAGCGCTCAAGAAGTGCTCCGTACCGCACTCCCCGTATGCTTCGCGCAGGATCTCCCTGCAACGTGCTAGTTCCTCGCGACCCGAGTCTCGCAACACCCCGCCGCCTTTCTCTCACTCGAGCGCTCCGGAGCATCTTATCCCTTAACATGACGTCGGTAACACTCTCCTAGGATCTCCTCTGCATGCCCACGCTGCGTTTATCCTTCTGGATGGACCTCCTCGTCGGCCGCTGGGCCTCCGCGGACCTTCATCCGCGCATCCTCCTCTTGAAGAAATTGTGATTGCAGAAGACCAGCGGGCGGGGCCTCAGTGCTCAAGAAGTGCTCCGTACCGCACTCCCCGTATGCTTCGCGCAGGATCTCCCTGCAACGTGCTAGTTCCTCGCGACCCGAGTCTCGCAACACCCCGCCGCCTTCCTCTCACTCAAGCGCTCTGGAGCATCTAGCACACACGCGATTGGCTTGATTCGGGCCCACCTTCCCCCTGCTTGTGCATCGAGCAGCGGAAGCGCGTAGTGGAGTCGTCGAGCAACGGGAGCAACACATCCTCGTCCGCGCGCACGTCATCCACGTGTAGAAAATCGGGCATGCGGGCTGTATTTGCGCGCCCGTCCGTGCGGTCGAGTCCCAGTATTCGTTCGCCCACACGTTCTAATGTGGCGCGCTCTGGGACGTTTTGCCGGTAGCACGTCGAGAGCAGTACTGCGGTCAATCTGCCGTATGTTCGCATATGTAGAGTATAGGTGCGTTCTGGTTTCACCTGGCCCCTACGATGCTGACTGAAAATTCCGTCAGCACAAAACCCCCAATTGTATTACAAAATTTGAATTCAATTTGGGCAAATGCCCGAGACTATTAATCTACACAGAACTTGCGGATAGTCAAGTACAATTATATGAACGGTAAACACAAAGGGAATTGGGCCAATGGCCGACCAAGAATTCTAATCCACGCGGAACTTCAAAATCTGACATCCCTTTGGGTCAAATACAATTCTATGAAAAATCAGTAACGCATTTATTACAAAGAGAGGCTCACTTTTCGATCTCCCTCTGTCCTGTGGCCCTGATCGCCGCCTGGATGATCCACTCCAACCCCGCGAAGCCTCCCACTTTTAGGAAGGGGAAATATTCATGGTGGCGGACGTCGCAGCCTGGGCATGGATATACGCGAGGCTCGACGCCCATCGCGCGGAGAGCCTGATGGGTGAGCACTTCTTTTGAGCGCGGAAGAAAATATTAATGAAATGACGAAGGAAATAAGAAGTGCGGGACGCGCACTCACCTGCCAAAATCCTGCGGTGCGCGATGAACCCGCAGTGCCAGATTATCGCGATCCCGCGCTCGCACTTGTGGTACGCGCACCGCCGCGCGGGAAACGAGCCGCTGTGTCCGCCCTTGATGTCCACATAGAGGAGAAATTGCAAGAGGGTGATTCTTTTCGCCAAATAGAGGATGATTGCGACGAAAGGGACGCGGATGTTCACATAGACCAGGCCGAACCCGTCCCGTTTGTAGACGGATGGGGAGGCAGTCGGTGGGTGGAGGCTGGACATGGTTTGCGATCGAGGAGCCCGCTTGGTGTCGGCAGCGGCGGCTACGAGGACGTGGACGGGAAGTCACAAGTGTGACTTCCTACTCTTTACCTCCCCCGACCAGACACCAACCGTGGTCCCGCTCACTTTCACGGGTCCGCGGCAATGCTGGCCTATTCCCTCTCCTGCTGGCATGTCTCTTCGTCCTTGCCCAGCTAAGGCACAACTATCTCAGTGGAGCTTAATCCTCAGGATGCCTGCGCCCAACTTCCACGAAGCCTCCGCGCCTCGGCTTCCTCGTGGTCATATACATCGACATAATTAAAGTATCTCCCCTCCCAACGCACTACTAGTACTACTCCCTTCCTCGACAACGACGAGACAAGACCGACATGGCGGACACCGAATTCCGCGCCGCGACGCGCGAGCCGTCGTTCGTACGACTGTTTGAAATCCCACCGCCGCTCGCCCGTCGCACGACAGCGCTGCGGCGAGCACGCGCTCGTGGGTCATCATGACGCAGCGAGGCTCACCCCCGCCCGCAGAGGCGCCTACCCCGGAGCCGCTCCCCAAGCCCGTGCCCACGCTCGCGCCGCGCCCGCTCCCGGACCCGCCGCGACGGGTGAGCGTGCTGGTGTTGGAGGAGGCGGGCGCGGAGCACATGGTGGTCGACGTGCCGAGCACGGAGATGGGGCCCCTGCTGCCCGTTCTCGTCCGGCGACACGACCCGGAAGCTGGGGTGCGGGCACCTATCCTCATCCGCGTTCTGTCCCATCACGAGGCCCCCCCATCCGCGCCCGCGTCCGCAACCACAGGTGTTGGTGGGTTCGATACATACTGCGGGAGTGTGTTCCCCGTCATCCCCGTCCCTTCCCTTCCTTCCGTCCCCTCGGTCATCGCTGTCCCCCGCCTTGACCTCCGCGTCCTTACGAGCGCACGCGGCAGCCGCCGCACCCCGCTCACGAACCCGCCTCGCTTTCGCCCGTGCTCCGTCATCCACTGGTACCCCATCTCCGCGCTTGGCACGTCGACCGCCATGTCGTGCTTCGCACCGTCCAGATCGTCCCGGTACACACTGAAGAACGGTGGAGGGTCAAACCAGTAGATAAGCCCGAGGTGGGCGTGCCCTTTGCCTCCGACGATGATGTGATGCTTGAATTGCTTTTTTTTTTTGTTCTCGAGGGTCATGGGTGGGGACGACAGCGTACCGCGCACGTAGCAACACCCGCGAATTCGTGTCGTGTTGTACGTGCGCTGCTCGCGACGGCGGCGCTGGGCGAGGCTTGTCGCCGAGCAACGGCCCATTGCTGGGCGGAGGACGGGCTCCGGGATATCTGCAGACGAGCAGCGGATCGTCCGCGGACGGGTAGAGGATCGTCCGCGGACGGGCAGCGGATCGTCGGCGGATCGTCCGCCGACGAAATTTCGGTGGCCCCGAAATTAGTGGTTTCGGTTTACACTTCAGCTTTGGCTGAGATCCAAGCCGAAATTCGGCATTTCGGCGCGGCCGAAACTAGAGCCGAAATTTAATGTTTCGGCTTCGCGTTCGGCACACCTGATATGTAGACTGTCAGTTGCTCCTTTCTCGCCACTGAAATCCATACTTTCAGTTTACAATTTAAGCCCGACCGTTCTGTAATATTATTCTTTACGTTTCGAGTACATTTCAGGCCAACCGAAAATATATCTTATTTTTTGACTATCAGTTACAAAGTCAGGACGATTGAAACTAAAGGAATGAGATCTCATTTCGGCCCGATCTTTTTAGCAGTCCGACACTTCGGTCGGCGGATTGCACATCAGGCCCACCGAAGTTACTTTATTGGCGGTGTGTGTGTCCATGCCACCCACCGTTCCCTCATGGATTTAAAATCCGAAAAATCACCCTTTATTGCTGTTTTAATGAGTACTTGGCCCGTGGTGGGTCCAATCCCAGACAGATTTTGGGGCCCAGCATCATTTTAGGTGCATTTCAGCTCCCTGAATCTATTTCTGGTGTGCTTGGGCCCATGTTGTCTGCCGTTGCCTCACGGATTCAAAATCCGACCTAAAAATCAAGCAAAATGGCTGTTTTAATCAGTACTTGGCCCGCGGGGAGTCCAATCCCAGACGGATGTTGGGGCCCAGCGGCATTTTTGGTGCATTTCAGGTCCCTGCATCCATTTCCGGTGTGCTTGTGTCCATGCCACCCACCGTTCCCTCACGGATTTAAAATCCGAAAAATCACCCTTTATTGCTGTTTTAATGAGTACTTGGCCTGTGGTGGGTCCAATCCCAGACGGCCAAGTACTCAGACAGCAAAGTTGCTGTCCCAGACCGGAATGATGGTCGGGTCGTAAAGGTTGGGGGAAAACCATTGCTGAGCGCTGCCCCGGAGGTACGAAATGATGTAGAGAATACCATCATCATCATCCAGAAAGTCTTGCGGCCGCTCCGCAAAGTGCAAATAGCACTGGGTGAGGAAGGAAGAGAGTTTAGCCGGGTCCGATCCATCGAAGGTGTCCGGATTACGGAGATTGGATCGGTTGGAACGAGGAGGAAGGTCCGTGGGACGAGCGGAGAACACGTTGATGGCATACCGGAAGGGCCGGATGGTGTCCATAATTAAGGCCTCGTTGGCCTCAGGTGTCGGAACACGACGAGGGGCACGAGGTATACCGGGACCTCTGGTGCCACCACCAGGGGGGCCTCCGGGTGGACCTCCTGAACCACCGGGACCGCCGGGACCTCCGGGGCCACCTCCTGGTGGACCGCCGGGAGGGCCGGGTGGTGGACCAGCACCACCACCTCCGCCACCACCACCATTACTGCCACCATCGCCTCCATCGCCGTTGTCACTGCCCCCGTCATGAATGGAAGGAGCAGGGTCACGTTCGGGGAGTTCCTCTGATAAGTGAAGGCTTGCGGCGTGACCTCCAGAATGTACAGAGTCTTCCGAAACCTCCTGGGGATCCTCTGGAACCTCGACGATACGAGGACCAGTGATGGGAGATACGCCGGGAGAGAATGCTGCAGCGTGGCGTGGATGGGGTGAAGCCGGATACCTCACCGGATTCTCAGGAGTCCAGGGGTTGAGAACCAACCCCGGATAGTTGTCGGAGAAGGCATAGGCGGCGCAGGTGAACTCCGAGTGAATTGTGGAGTGTAGCGAAGAGTGGGTGATACCAGAATGGATGGGTACATTGATGGACCGAGAACTTGGACCGGAGTACTCATTGGAACGATCTGGCTGAACATACGGGATTCTCGACGAGGTTCCTGATCAGTCCGACCAGTGCTGGAACGTTGGATCTGTTTCGTGTTGGGTAGGTTTGGATTAGGATTGCGAGACATTGCCAGTCAGAGTAGCGAGATTGATAATACTGTTATATACCGAGCCGGAGTGGACCAAAGGATGATGGCCGAAGGACCAGAGACGCCAGTATGCTGGAGCGTCGGAGGGCCAGAGGGTCCGGAACGTATACGGAGAGAGATCACAACACCACAGGGGGTTAAGGGTGAGTGACTACCCTGGCCGGCAGGTATCCGATAGGAGGGGACAAGTCGGAGTACCGGAAGGGAACCGGAGAGTACGGAGACGACTCAGTGCAAGGAAAGTGAGCCAAGCAATGTCAATCATCAATCTGACGTACATGACATATTAAAGACATATTTATACTAAGTAGCTAATTGTTTTCCATATAAGGAAGGAGAGTGGTTCTTAACAATAAGACAAGTCAGAAGGACTGATAGGAAGTCATATGACAATTAGAAGGAAAGACGGAAAGACGGATAGACAGGAAACACTCAGTAATCCTTCATTGCGTAAAAACCCGATGATACCGGATGGTTCGGAGGCTCCGGTAATATACCGGAGCCTCGGAGCCTACCGGAACTACCGGAAGGTCGACGAGAGGGCTGGGTATGCTGCATGGATATAACAGGCCTCCGCATCTGCGGCCATCCACCGGAGCATTCTCTCTACTCTGGGAGGCACCTCCCTCCTGCTGCCCAGCGCTGTGAGTGTCATCAAAATGGGCTGGCACACTCGGAATGCCAACTTGTATCAGACCATACTGCGGCCCACCTGTTCACCCAGGTAGTCTACGCGGTCCTCCAGCTCGTGGAACTTCCGGCTTCCGCCCTCCTTCTTCTCCCCCTTCTGCACCCTCCGCTCCCGCTCCTTCCTTGTGTGATTGTGCACCTCGCGGTCGCTCCGGTCAGCCCGCTCCGTTCCGGCGCATCTGCGAGGGCCCTGCAATGGGTGCGGACCCCTGATGGCAGGCCTCCTGCGCCTCACGTCGCTTGTTGACGCAAGGGGGACCGAGGGGACGTGCTTGTTGTGGCACTGACGGCACGCGGTGCATCCATGTTCAACGATGCAAACTTCCCCGCTCTTCCGGCAGGAATCACACGCTAAAAAGAAACTGTTTATACCGGTGATAAGCATGCAAAATGGCCAAGCCTGAAATTTACCAATTTCTGTGTTCTTGTTCCACTTACTAAAGTGGAACCAGGGTTTATCAATATCTTGCCCATAGAGAGCCATAGAGGTCCGATCTGTTGGCTAAAGGCACTGCGCCTCTAGTTACATAGTAAAGACTTGTCAGGTCACTGATACCACGAGGTTCAAAGGCCTGGGGAGCTGCTATGTATTTACGCGTAATTCAAAGTCCAACCATTCGATCGAATTGGGACAAAGATAAGGTGTTATACCGAGGACATACACACACCATCCATTCTGACTATGAATTACACCTGGAAGAACACTAGTGGGGTTGGCAATCAAAGAACAAAGGAACCTTTGCTAAAATGGGAACACAGCCCAAACAGTCCGGTAGTAGCCGACAGATCAATCCACGGCATGTTTGATATTCGACGCTTGGACCGAGGTCTGGATTGGGTAACATAGTTGTTGTCAAGGGAAGATTGATCCACTACCTCCATCATTCAAGTGCTGGAGTAGTTTATCCGTTTTCCCGTACCAGGAGTCATACTATATGACAATTTAACCGTGGTTCTACAGAAGGGCTGGACACGGGTAAAATCCACATCATAATATGATGCCATCTCTTGTATTAGAAGCAAATCAGAACACAGGTCTCGGAACAAAGTATCTATTTAACCATTTTATTATCCGTTCGTGTTCATTACGTGCTCGTTGCTAATTATCCTGTACTATTATTATATTTATTAGTCCTGCATGTTGTGTCACCCGTTTGTATAAATACAGGCAGGTTCAGAGAGGGAAGGCAGTGAATTCACCCCTTCTTGCTAGACGTATTCAGCTCTGCTGGTATAGTCGCTTGGGAAGCCTTGTATTCATTCGGAGTACCTCTTGGAACTTGTAGAGTTCTTTTAGTTATTTTGGTCAATATATTGTTGGTTGTTGGATCACATCTCGCGCTAGAATCTTAAGGAAACAGAACACGGAACGGACTCATAAGGGTTTCACAAGGGTTTCATAAGGATTTAGGCCAAGGGATTTGATAGAACACAGAACAGAATCATAAAGGACCGAGAACACTGAAAGGATAACAAAGTCTAAGGACTAATCCACCCACCCCACGAGATAAAACACCTCTTGGCTTTCTCTAGACCTCATCTGAGACCCTAGATCGGCTAATTGAATCATATCAGTATTTACGCATAAATAGCTATTACTTATATTTAGCACAACCAGAGACCTAATACTTGGTCCGATCCCCGTACTTGCACCATTTATTGTTTGGATTTGTGTTTAGTGTGGGTTTTGTGTTATTAGTGCCCTAAGCTGTTATATTTATGCACATTCCGACCCTTTCTACACAGCTCCGGTTTCCGGAGCTTCCCAGAAGTTCCCATCACTTCCGGTCATGCCTCATTCCAAATGATTACTAAACCCATCATAGCCACTCCTTTCTTACAACTCTCCGGGCTTCCAGAACCATTGGTCATTTCCACATTGCCATTCCGCTCATTTCCACCTTCTGCATTCTCAGGCATATCCGCCATTCTATTCCCTTCCATTTCCGGAACCTCCGGCACAGCCACTGCTCCGGTTCGATCATCCCTTCTGCGGAACCTTACCATCTCCATCATCATGCTCTTCAATCTGTTTCCGTTCCGCCCAACCGGTTTGTCTTCTTCCGAGGACACTCCAGGGATGTTCCCACGCTTCCGGTCACGTTCGTATGCTTGCAGGCCTTGCTATGATTTGTTCCCACGCCTCCGGAGCCTCCGGCCCTCCAGCCCTTTTCCGCAGTGGATCAGTTGGCCATCCATTCGAACACTTCCATCCTCTCAGCTCGTTTCCATGGCTGCGCCTCCGGTTCCACTCCGAACTGATCGGACCCTCCGGCCCTCGGAACAGCCCTCCGGAAGTTTCCCACGATTGTCCATGTGTCCGCTGCCAAGCGGCTTTGCATCATATCATATTACTATGTCTTTCCTTTTATCCGTCTTCTTGTCTTATAAATCTTTCCCATGCATTTCCTTTTCGGGATACTACTTATTGTTACGTTCCCAAGTCTCCTGACTTATCCATTTCTGGTATTACAATAAAGGACTTATCTATATAATCCCAGTAGATTACATCCTGTACTCTATCTGGAAAATTAATGTTATTCCATGGCTTCCTTCATGGACTGAGTCTTCCTTCAATCTCGTCTTCATTCCGGAGTCTTCCCGACACCTCTGGATCTTGTTTGTCTTTGTTATTCTTCCCTCCGGTCATCTGCATTCTCAGCCAAATCCCTTTCACTTCGTCCGGAGCCTCTTCGGTTCCCTTCCGGGCATCCTCCAAGTCTCCCACACTGTCACAGATCAATCCCGGTTCCCACGCCCTCCTTCCGGACCGCTTCCGGTCACTCGGGTCCCTTCCGGGATGTGTACCACTTCCACACAGTCTGTTACATTTGTGTTGGGCCCCAACGGAGTTTGTCCGCTTCCACCAGCTTCCTCCAGAATACTCCGCACCCCTTCCGGTACCTGTCCGGGTCCATCGGGGGTCACGTGGTTACCTCCGGAATCTTCTATCCTCATTCGTTCTCTGTCTTGTTTCGGCTCGATAGTCAGACAGTTCGCTCACCCTTCCGAGCTGTGGTGTTGCGAGAACAGCCGACAGGAGAACCTCCGGTCTTCTTCCTGACGCTCCGGACTTGCGTCTACGTCCGGAGATCCCGGAGGTCTCTCTTTCCTCTTTTGGCTCGGCATATAACATAAGCGCTGATTTACATATTCCTACATTTCACGCTTGTTCAGATAGTCAGCGTTTCACCGGGACCTCTGGTTTCACTGTGACACACCGTTGTTGCCTGTGTGCTCCACGTCGCTGTCATCCTCGTCGTTTAGCTCATCCTCCTCCTCTCTACCCTCCAGGGATGCCAATTTCAAGTGCTCGATTTCATCGAACTCTGGAGCCTCCGCATCGAGCGCCTTCAGGTCATGAATGAGCTGGAGGGCTCGTATGACCTCCTCGCTCACCACCTCTGCACATTGTGCTGCCTCCTCCGCCTGCTCCTGGTATGCCGAAATCATCTGTGCCCGGCGCTCCTCCCACTCCTCGTAGAACTGCTGCGCGGTCTCCTCACGCAGCTCCGAGGTCGAGGCCCATGCCTTGCCCTTCCCAGTGTCATTGTGGTCGTTGTCCGACGACCCCTCACGTCCCTGGCTGCTGTTGTTGCTCGACGACATGGTGTTTTGGGGCTTTGCTACTGGAGATGGTGGTGGTTGAGAAGAAAGAAATGTCTGAGTCAAAACCAACAGCACGTGCCTTTTTGATCTTGTTTATTTTCCCACGCTTCCTCATTGTTCGACAAACTTCATTCCTTTTGAGTTCCTCATGGGAGAGGAACCTAAGAGGGGGATACTGTTATATCCATGCAACATCCCCAGCCCTCAGGTTGACCTTCCGGTACTTCCGGTAGGCTCCAAGGCTCTGTCGTATACCGGAGCCTCCGGACCATCCGGTATTATCGGGTTTTTACGCAATGAAGGATTACTGAGCGTTTCCCGTTTATCTGTCTATCCGTCTTTCCACTTATTGTCCTACGACTTAACATCAGTCCTCCTGACTTGTCTTATTGTTAAGAACTGTTATATCCATGCAGCATCCCCAGTCTTCTCGTCGACCTTCCGGTAGCTCCGGTAGGTTCCGAGGCTCCGGTATATTACCGGAGCCTCCAAACCATCCGGTACCATCGGGTTTTTACGCAATGAAGGATTACTGAGCGTTTCCCGTTTATCCGTCTTCCTTCCTTTTCACTTATTGTCATACGACCTCTCATCAGCCCATCTGACTTGACTTATTGTTAAGAACCACTCTCCTTCCTTTTATGGAATACAATTAAATACTTAGTATAAATACATCTTTAATATGTCCTGTACGTCAGATTGATAATTGACGTTGCTTGGCTCACTTTCCTTGCACTGAGTCGTCTCCGTCCTCTCCGTTTCCCTCCGGTACTCCGACTTGTCTTCCTCCATCGGATACCTGCTGGTTAGGGTAGTCACTCACCCTTGACCCCCTGTGGTGTTGTGATCTTCCTTCGTATACGTTCCGGACCCTCCGGCCCTCCGACGCTCCGACATACCAGAGCCTCCGGTCACTCGGTCATTTACTCTTCGGGTCCACCCCGGCTCGGTATATAACAGTATTATCAATCTCACTACTCTGACTGGCAATGTCTTGTCTTCCTAATCCAAATCTACCCAACACGGAACAAATCGAACGTTCCAACACTGGTCGGGCTGGTCGGGAACCTCGTCGAGAATCCCGTATGTTCAGCCAGATCGTTCCGATGAGTACTCCGGTCCAAGTTCTCGGTCCGTCGATGTACCCGTCTATTCCGGTATCACCCACCCTTCAATACACTCCGCATTTCACTCGGAGTTCACCTGCGCCGCCTATGCCGTCTCCGACAACAATTCCGGGGTTAGTTCTCAATCCCCGGACTCCCGAGAATCCGGTGAGATATCCGGCCTCACCCCATCCACGCCGCGCTGCAGCAATCTCTCGTAGCGTATCTCCCATCGCTGGGCCTCGTATCGTTGAGGTTCCGGAAGATCCCCAGGAGGCTTCCGAAGACTCCGTACATTCCGGAGGTCATGCAGCAAGCCTCCACTTATCGGAGGAGCTTCCCGAGCGTGATCCTGCTCCTTCCATTCATGACGGGGGCAGTAACAACGGCGATGGAGGCGATGGTGGCAGTAATGGTGGTGCTGGTCCACCGCCCGGCCCTCCCGGTGGTCCACCCGGAGGTGGCCCCGGAGGTCACGGCGGTCCCGGTGGTCCTGGTGTTCCAGGAGGTCCACCCGGAGGCCCCCCTGGCGGTCCACCTGGCGGTGGCCCCGGAGGTCCCGGTATACCCCGGGCTCCTCGTCGTGTCCCGACGCCTGAGGCCAACGAGGCCTTAATTATGGACACCATCCGGACCTTCCGGGATGCCATCAATGTGTTCTCCGCTCGTCCCGCGGACCTTCCTCCTCGTTCCAACCGATCCAATCTCCGTAATCCGGATACCTTCGATGGATCGGACCCGGCTAAACTATCGTCCTTCCTCACCCAGTGCTATTTGCACTTCGCGGAGTGCCCGCAAGACTTTCCGGACGACGATGATCGTATCCTATACATCATTTCGTACCTCCGGGGCAGCGCTCAGCAATGGTTTTCCCCCAACCTTTACGACCCGACCATCATTCCGGTCTGGGATGGCAACTTCGCCGTCTTCATTCAGGAGCTTACGTTAAATTTCAGGCCACATGATCTGGTTGGGGATGCCGAGGACAAGATTCGCGCGTGCCGGATGAAATCCGGCGACCGGATCACCACTTACATCATCGAGTTCGACTTCCTTTCGGTCTTGACCCGGTGGAGCGATAACGCCCTCCGGTATCAGTTTTACGAAGGACTTCCCCGCCGGATCAAGGACGACATGGTTCATCACAACTATGCCAACACCCTCGACGGAGTGAAGTTGGTCGCTCACATCATCGATGGCCGGTACTGGAAACGCGAGGCGGAGAAGCTCCGGGAGCGTGAACGCGATAGACCCTCCAGTTCCGGTGGCGGTAACGCTACCGGAGGTCAATCCGGCAACCCGAAACCCAGTAATCGGAATTCCGGCAAGGGTTCCAAATCTTCCAACGCTCCCGCACCCTCCTCTACTGCTGCGACTGCCGGAAACTCTGGTAACAATGCCGGACGCTCCGGTAACCAGGGTAAAGGCAAGGCCAAATCGTCCGACGCCACTCCTGCCGCTCGCGCCTACGCCGACAAGCTTGATGCCAGCGGAAAGATCAAGCAGGACGAACGCGAGCGTCGCCGGAAGAATAACCTCTGCATGTACCGCGGAGGTAAGGGTCACACAGCCGACAACTGCAACAAGCGTCCTGGGCAGGCAAGCGCCAAAGCCGCCCAGGCCTCGACCTCCGGTACGACCACCCAGACCCCGGAAAGTGAAGGACGTTCAGTCCTTCCTTGGGTTTTGTAATTTCTATCGGCGTTTCATATGGAACTACTCGGCGATCACGATACCTCTTACTCGCCTCACTCGTTCCAACGTCCGATGGGATTGGACCCCGGTTTGCCAACTTGCATTTGACACCCTCAAGCACGCGTTTACGGAGGCTCCGGTACTTTCACACTGGATTCCGTTCCGGCAGCTCACTGTCGAAACCGACGCCTCCGACTACGCAATCGCCTCGATTCTCTCCATTCTCAGAGATGATGGCGAAATTCATCCCATTGCGTTCCGGTCTCGGACACTCGGTCCGGCAGAACTCAACTACGACACTCATGACAAGGAACTCTTGGCCATCTTCGACGCCTTTAAACACTGGAGGCATTACCTCGAAGGCCCGGAGCTTCCGGTCGACGTCGTAACCGACCACAAGAACCTGGAATACTTCGCGACGACCAAAATCCTCACTCGCCGCCAAGTCCGGTGGTCGGAATACCTGTGCCACTTCAATATGGTTATCCGGTTCCGTCCGGGTAAGCTCGGAGCTAAGCCAGACGCTTTGACTAGACGATGGGACGTCTACCCTAAAGAGGGGGATAGGGCTTACAGCCAATTGAATCCTCAAAATTTTCGCCCCATTTTTACTCAAGATCAACTCACCGCGTCGCTCCGGGCCACATTCCTCGAGGAAATCACCCTCCGTTCCTCCATCGTTATGGATGTTGAGAAGCTCTATTCCGACATTCGTGCCCACTACAACGATGACCCAGCCGCCGTTGCGGGCATAGCTTCCGCAGCCTCCGGCACCACTCCATGCTGGAAACTCGACCCTTCCGGTATGCTCCGGCTCTATGATCGCATTTACGTTCCAGTGGTTTCCGGAGATGCTCCGGACCAGCTCTGCGTACGTGTTCTGCAGAATTTGCATGATCACGAGTTGGCTGGCCACTTTGGACAAAATCGCACTTTAGCACTCGTACGCCGTGAGTACACTTGGCCGGAGGTTCGGACCTTCGTCCGGGACTACTGTCGGTCGTGTGTTCTATGCAAGCGCAACAAAAAGCCTCGGCATCGGCCTTACGGACTCTTGAAACCCCTTCCGGTTCCGCTCCGGCCTTGGCATTCCATTTCCATGGACTTCATCGAGCAACTCCCTGTCTCCGGCGAGTTTGACTGCATTTTGGTGATTGTTGATCGGTCATCCAAACAGGTCATTCTCATTCCTTGCGATACCCACATCAATTCGCCGGAGCTCGCTCGCCTCTTCCTCATTCATGTCTTTTCCAAACACGGTGTTCCGGCACATGTTACGTGCGACCGGGGCTCCGAATTCATTGCTTCCTTCTTCCGGTCGCTGGGCGAACTTCTCAATATGGAGATCCATTATACTTCCGGTTATCATCCGGAGGCTGACGGTCAAACGGAACGTATGAATCAGACTGTTGAACAATATATCCGCATCTACTGCTCGTATCAACAGGACGATTGGGACCGACTCCTTCCGCTTGCGGAATTCGCTCTCAACAACGCTCCGAATGCTTCGACCGGCATCTCCCCCTTCTTCGCCAACAAGGGTTACAATCCGGCAATCACGGTCCATCCGGAGCGTGACGTTGCGAACATGTACGCCAAGGATTCTGTCGTTGATCTTCAGGAACTGCACCAGTTCCTCCGGGAGCAAATCACTTTTGCCCAGGAGGGTACAAGGAAACCAGAGACCGGAAACGCGCTCCGCAACCTCCGCTATCGATCGGCGATCAGGTTTTCATCCTCGCGAAGCATCTTCACACCAGCCGGCCAACTCCGAAATTCTCGGAGACGTATCTTGGCCCTTACGAAGTTATTGGCAAACCCAGTGCCGCTTCTTATACCATTCGGCTTCCGAAATCGTTGTCACAGGTCCATCCAGTTTTCCATATTTCCCAACTCGAACCGCACGTTCCGAACCCATTCCCGGGACGCGAGGAGCCGCCTCTGGCAGCCGTAGAATTCATCGACGGCGAGTCACACTTCGAAATCAAGCAAATCGTTGACTCGAAGATCGACCGGAGGTTCCGAACAAAGCTCCGATACTACGTCGAATGGCTCGGATACGAGAATACCGACGATCAGTATGCTTGGGTTGGGGCGGACGACTTGGACGCGGCCGAACATATTGACAACTTTCACCGGCGCTTTCCGAATAAGCCCGGACCCGAATATTAACTCATCACCAAAAATTAAAACCAAGAAAAACAAAATTCAACCAATTCAAAATACAACACTCATTTCATATATTTACAAATGTCTATTTTGTCCTTGGGCCTCCAGGGCCTTCACTCATCGCTTCCGGACGCTTCCGGCTTTTCCGGAGCCTCTGGCTCCCCCATCTCCTCGTCCGAATCGTCCATCACGAAGACTCCATCCTCCTCGTGGAAACCGGCTGGGGCTCCCAGCTGCAACATGAGGGTCTGGAACTCCCTCACCTCTGATTCCCTCTTCACCTGCACCGGAGGCTCCGGTGCTGGCGGAGGAGTAGGAGGCGGAGGTGGGACAGGCTCCGGGTCGGGCTTGAAGGTGAGGACCGTAACGGTCCTCGCCTCCGCGACCTGACTCGCGACCCTGGACGTCGCGACGACTTGTTCTTCTTCGGGCCCTTCCAGCCCCTCCAGCGCCCCAGGCCCGTCCACCTCCATCCTCATGTCCTCCCCGCCATCCGTGGACCGGAAATCCTCTGGCCAGGATTCGGAACGGGCTCGGGGCACAACCGGAGCCTCTGGTTCTGCCTCCGAGTCCTCCGACTCGACGGGTTCCACCTCCTTCTCCGCCACCTCGGGGCTCCCACGCTTCATCAGCCTCCGGCGCTTCGCCGGGGGCGCATCCTCGTCCTCCTCTGGCTCCTCGGCGGCCAGGTCGAGCTCCGCCGCCTCCGCAAGGGAGAAGTCCCACTTGGAGGCCTCCATATCGGCCGCCATCCACCGGAGTATCTGCTGAACCCCAGGCGGCACCTCCCGACCACTCTCCGGCGCTGCGAGCGTCTTGAGAATAAGCTGGCACGCCCGGTATGCCAGCTTATAGCGCAACATAGTGCGCCCCACCTGCTCCCCGAGGTACCCGACGTGGGCCTCGAGTTCACGGAGCTTCCCTCGCACACTTTCCTTGCCCTCCGCCTTTCGGGCCCTCCGTTCCCGCTCCTTCCGAGTGCGATCGCGCACCTCGCGGTCGCTCCGGTCAGCCCGCTCCGTTCCGGCGTTCCGGCGCGTCCGCGAGGGCCCCGCAACAGGTGCAGACCCCTGATGACGGGCCTCCTGTGCCTCACGTCGCTTGTTGACGCGAGGTGGTCCGAGGGGCCACGCACGACTGCACTGGATGTGCTTCGCACGGCACCGGCGGCATGCGGTGCGTCCCGCCTCGACCACGCACACCTCCCCGCTCTTCCGGCAGGAGTCGCAAACTACGAAAAAAAAAAAAAAAAATTGTTAGTACCGGAACTTCCGGTTTTCACTGCGACGCACCATTCTCCCCCTCCTGCTCAACGTTGCTGTCGTCCTCATCGTTCAGCTCGTCGTCGCCCTCGCCACCCTCCGCCTGCTCCGGGGACAACGTTTCGATTGCCGGCACTTCGTCGAATGCCGGAGCCTCCGCGTCCAACAGCTCCAGGTCGCGAGCAAGCTGGAGCGCATGAGCGGCGTCCTCCTGGGCGGCCTCCGCGCGGTGGGAGGCCTCCACCGCCTGCTCCTGGTACGCGGCGATCAGCACCCGCCGGCGTTCCTCCCGCTCCTCGTAGAAGCGCTGCGCGGCTTCCTCGCGCAGTTCCGCCGTCGCTGCGCGCGCCTTTCCCTTCCCGGATTTTTTGCCGTTACCGGCGTCGCTGCGGTTGCTGTTGCTGGACCCCTCGCGCCCACTGTCGCTGTTTCCGTTGCTCGACATCGTGTTGTGGTGTTTTAGTGCCGGAGATGGTCGTGGTGCGAAAGAAAGAAAGGTCTGAGTCAAAACCAACAGCACGTGACTTTTTGATCTTGTTTATTTTCCCATGCTTCTTCATTGTTCGACAAACCTCATTCCTTTTGGGTTCCTCATGGGAGAGGAACCTAAGAGGGGGATACTGTTATATCCATGCAACATCCCAGAGCCTCCCGTCGACCTTCCGGTCGCTCCGGTAGGTTCCGAGGCTCCGGTATATTACCGGAGCCTCCGAACCATCCGGTACCATCGGGTTTTTACGCAATGAAGGATTACTGAGCGTTTCCCGTTTATCCGTCTTCCTTCCTTTTCACTTATTGTCATACGACTTCTCATCAGCCCATCTGACTTGACTTATTGTTAAGAACCACTCTCCTTCCTTTTATGGAATACAATTAAATACTTAGTATAAATACGTCTTTAATATGTCCGGTACGTCAGATTGATAATTGACGTTGCTTGGCTCACTTTCCTTGCACTGAGTCGTCTCCGTCCTCTCCGTTTCCCTCCGGTACTCCGACTTGTCTTCCTCCATCGGATACCTGCTGGTTAGGGTAGTCACTCACCCTTGACCCCCTGTGGTGTTGTGATCTTCCTTCGTATACGTTCCGGACCCTCCGGCCCTCCGACGCTCCGACATACCAGAGCCTCCGGTCACTCGGTCATTTACTCTTCGGGTCCACCCCGGCTCGGTATATAACAAGAACCACCCTCCTTCCTTTTATTCAATACAATTAGCTACTTAGTATAAATACATCTGTCATGATTAAGCAGGCTATCTAATCGGACAACACCTTATCTCGTTATCTAAGCGCCAGGATAAGCGCTGGTCTATTTAAACATCGAGGCTATGCTTGAGTCATCAGTGATCGGACAGCCAGGGATCGGGTTCTCACAGGAACATGCCGATGAAGCACGACGGATTGGTGATCGGACAGCTGACAGGTGTCATGCTGCGGACATGTGGAGTATGCATGGGCATTACTCAGAACACATGGCTTCAGGACGTTTCTTACTCAGAACACATGGTTCTAGCATGTTTATTACTCAGAACACATGGTTATGGTGCTTGTAGCACATGGACGCTCTATTGTATATATTATTAGCACTAGTTACATAGCCACAGTTGAACAGTATAAGTAGTGTAGCTAGTCGCATGTATTCCTTAGTCTTTTATTCCATCATTCTTCGAGCCTCACTCTTACCGAGCACCTCCAATCCGCATTGTGCGTCCATTGGGTGTTCTTGAGCCTTGAGCGTGACATAATAAAAGACTACCCTTCATACCTTCGTACCGCCCCTACCCTCCGACCTCCTTTCCTTTTCCCCCCACCCTTTTCCACTACTTGGATTCGTACCGCTACTTGGACTCTCGTATTTGAAGTTCCATTTCCATTACTCCCCACCCGCCGATTCCCTACCTCGTCCACAGCGAGTCTAAACAAGTGCAGCGCCAATTGTTTTCGGTTCATTCGAACAGACAGACGCTAGGCCACGGGAAACGTTGAGTCCGTCCCAAGCCACATAGCAGTCGCAGGAGTGCCAGCCGGACCTTCGGGGAAGACTGCCTCGCTATCGCCGGGGGTGTTGTAGAAGACCCGGGGTAGTTCTGTCGCAAGAGACCGTTGCGATTCCACCAACCGCTGAGTGCGGATTCATACCAACACAGTGACCTTCCGCGCCCCATCCACCTCCTCTTCGTCGGGAACCTCATCCCCGTCGACCTCCTTATACCGCTCCGCCGAACTTCCTACCTTCACCCCGTTCGACCGACTTTACGCCGCTCTCGCCCAACCACCTTACCAACCACCTCGCCCGTCGCTCATATCACCAATGGCCGACGAAGACCAGAACCAGGGCACCACCTCCCACATGCCCGCCATGGACCTCGACCCCGCCCCGAGAGAGACTAGGTCCTCTCGGATCACCCTCGCCCGCCTCCCTCCCACTTTCGACGGCTCTGACAAGAGCAAGTGGGAGACTTTCCTCGACGCCCTTCTTAATTACCTATGGGCGTATGACTCGGAGTTCGACTCCGAAAAGAAGAAGATCGCGTTCACCCTATCGTTATTGGGGCGAACCGATGGTGCCTCGTGTCCAGCTACCAATTGGGCACGTAATTGGCGAAAGCGCATGTTGCGCGAGGGGCTAGACAGCCTCTATCACTTCGATGATCTGATCTCGGATCTAGAAGCGACGTTCCAGGACAAGAACGTCAAGCAGACGGCGCACATGCGCCTTACGACAACTCGGCAGGGAAAGACTCCCCTGGCCGACTTCATCCAGGCGTTCGAGCTGAACGCCGAGGAAGCGGGGTACGCCCCGAACGACAAGGACACCCCCCACAACACCTTCCTAGTGGAAACACTAGAAGGCCTCGTCGAGGAGGCGGTGCGCACCCAGCTGTATGCAGGTGGAATTGAGGTCCCGGAGGATTACGCGGGACTCAAGAAGAGGCTGACGGCGATCAGCCGGGTCATGGAGCGGGGGAAACTCCGAGCGGCTCAACAGAGCCGGATGTTCTGGGCCCTGGCGCGCGCACAAGCGCCGGCTGCCAAGACATCACCGGGGTTCGGGCCGGCGCCCAACCTCGCGAAGAAGATCGGGCCGGGGGAGACCGCCCCGATGGATGTGGATCGCACGCGGCAGACGCCGCGCGTTTTTAAATGTTACAACTGTGGCAAGGAGGGCCACATGAAGCGGGAGTGCCCAGAGCCTCCCAAGTCTAAATTCAATATCCGGTCCTTCAAGACCGATGACCACTCGCAGGAGGACCTGCAGGCTCTCGCAGCCGTCCTTCGCGAGAAGGGTTTTTAAAGGGGCCCCCGCTTGCGGCCAAAGCCGGGCGCCCTGCGGACACGGACAAAGTCACTCCAACGACGAACATTATGCCTACCAACATTTTTACTTTACTGCCCGAACTCAATATTAGCAATGTAGTTACCGACCCGGCTGATGATATTTATACCCCAGAAAATACTAGTTTACGAAAGAGCATAAACGATTTCCTAGTAGCTAGTGCAGAAAACAAACAAAAAATACGTATCCTGGA
Organism: Mycena maculata; assembly: GCA_029448575.1. NCBI lineage: Eukaryota > Fungi > Basidiomycota > Agaricomycetes > Agaricales > Mycenaceae > Mycena > Mycena maculata. Next base: position 35,950 of record JARJLG010000291.1, on the reverse strand, counting down.
GAATCAGAATCGGAAACGTAATTTAAAGAATCACAGAATGGACGAAGCAAATAAGCGTTGGAGCGCATTCAAAAAGGCCCCTGGAACCCAAACCAGTGTGAAAAATAGTGCGACGAAAAAGGACGGCGATGCCGTGAGGGCTCAATCCCAGGATCGGGAGGAAGCGCCCAAACAGAAGAAAACACGCGTGACGCTGAGTCAGAAGAAGACACAGGCGGCGCAGAAGTTGGCACAGCCTGAGGATCGGCTTGCCAAGGAGATGAAGGAAATCCAGAAGCAGAGGCGGCATCACGAGATGCTAGTTCCCGTTACACTGACTGCGTTGGACACCGGGAAGACGCGCGCTGTCAAGGCTCTTCTCGATAACGGTTGCACTACCACGTGCATCGATCGAGATTATGCCAAGGCAGAAGGCTTCGAGCTCCACGAGCTTGACGTGCACATCGTCGCCCGCAACGCAGACGGAACGGAGAACTCTCGGGGAAAGATCACTCACTACGTTGAGTTGATGCTTTCGGTCGGACCCCACGTTGAGCGCCAACGGTTCTTGGTTACAGGACTAGGCAAGGCTCGCGTGTTCATTGGGTACGATTGGTTGTTCAAGCACAACCCCGAGGTAGATTGGCGATCACAAAAGATCGTGTTCAGCCGCTGCCCGCCCGAGTGCAACATGCACGGCACGGAGTACCGGACTGGATTGTCCGCGGAGGAAGAGAAGTTGGAAGACGGCGAGTCGATCCTATTGGTCGACTTTGCAGAACAGATCGATCTGCGTGCGCAAGGATCACAGGCGCAGCAGATGGCGGAGGAAGCGAATCGTGGGAAGAAGCGCATGACCGAAGGGAAGGTCCCGGAGGAGTACCACGAGTTCGTGAAGGTATTCGCGAAGGAATCGTTCAACGCCATGCCCGAGAAAAGGCCGTGGGATCACGCAATCGAGCTTAAGCCAGGATCAAAGGCTGTAGATTGCAAGATCTATCCGCTCTCGGTCACGGAGCAGGGGAAGTTGAATGAGTTCCTGGAGGAGAACTTGAAGAGTGGGAGGATCCGCCCGTCGAAATCGCCGATGGCTTCGGCGTTCTTCTTCGTGAAGAAAAAAGATGGCAGCCTGAGACCAGTCCAGGATTATCGGAAGCTCAACGAAATGACGATTAAAAACCGTTATCCACTTCCGTTGATATCAGAGCTCGTAAATAAACTCCGTGGCGCCAAATACTTCACGAAGTTGGATATCAGATGGGGATACAACAACGTGCGGATCAGGGAGGGAGATGAGTGGAAAGCGGCGTTCAGGACGAACCGAGGGCTGTTCGAGCCGCTCGTGATGTTCTTCGGCCTGACGAATTCCCCGGCAACGTTCCAGACAATGATGAACGACATCCTTCGAGAGCTCATAAATGAGGGAAAGGTCATAGTCTACCTGGACGATATCCTTATCTTCACCGACAACTTGGAGGAGCACAGAGCACTGACGAAGCGGGTACTTAAAATCCTGCAAGACAACAAGCTCTTTCTCAAACCAGAGAAGTGCGACTTTGAAAAAACGGAGATCGAGTATCTAGGAGTCATCATTTCCTACAACTCGATGAAGATGGACCCGGTGAAGATTAAGGGCGTGACGGAGTGGCCGGAACCAAAGAACCTTAAGCAGACACAGGCGTTCTTGGGTTTCACAAACTTCTATCGCCGCTTCATCCGAGGATATGCGGAGATAGCGAAGCCGATGACAAGGCTGACCGGGAAGGAAGGCTGGAGTTGGGGAGAGGAGCAGAGGAAGGCGTTCCAAAGGCTCAAGGATCGCATCGCTGAAGACGCCGTACTGGCGCTTCCCACGGATCACGGGAAGTTCCGAGTCGAGGCTGACGCGTCGGATGGAGCTATAGGAGCGGAGCTCGCACAGGAGCAGGAGGGTGAATGGCGCCCTGTTGCTTTCATGTCTCATGGACTCAATGAGACTGAGCGGAACTACGAGATCTACGACAAAGAGATGCTCGCGATCATGACCGCGCTGGACGAGTGGCGGGAGTTGTTGATGGGCGCAAGCCAAACATTCGAGATCTTTACTGATCATCAAAATCTCGAATATTTCAAGAAGCCCCAGAAGGTTAATCGCAGACAGGCCCGGTGGATTCAGGAACTGGCGGAGTTCGACTTCACATTGCACCACCGGCCCGGAGCGTTGAACAAGAAGGCAGATCTCTTATCTCGGAGATCAGATCACGACCAAGGGAAAGACGACAACGAGAACGTCGTTCTGTTGAAGCCAGAGTATTTCCGAGCGCAGGACATAGTGCTGGAAGGGCCAGAGACAGGAATCTTGGAAGAGATTATAAAGGAGAAGAAGATCGATAAGAGCGTTAAGCTGGCGCTCGAGAAAAAGCTACCAGCCTGGGAAAAGAAGGACAATATTATATATTACAACGGACTTATATATGTACCCCGGAATCAGGAGTTGCGCGATAAGATTATCGGACTCCATCACGACCTGCCCATGCTCGGCCATCCCGGAGAGAACCGCACGCAGGAAATGGTGGAACGTAATTATTGGTGGCCGAGACTGGGAAACCAGGTCGCTGAATATATAAAGGCCTGCGAGGCTTGCCAAAGGACTCGAGTACGCCGGTACAAGCAGGGAAAGCTTAACCCGCACAAGATCGCTGAGGGGCCTTGGCAGATTATATCTATGGATCTTATCGGCCCGCTGCCGGTCAGCAATGGCTTTAATGCTATCCAAGTCTGGGTCGACACTTACACAAAGATGCTCCATTGCGAGGCAACAAACATGGAGCTGACGAGTGAAGGTGTCGCCCGACTTACCCGGGATCGTGTGATTAGATATCACGGCATCCCCCGTAAAATTATATCGGATCGGGACACTCGATATTTATCCGGGTTCATGCGGGAGCTTAATCGGCTCCTCGGCATAGAGATGAACCCGAGCACAGCCTATCATCCAATGACAGACGGACAGACGGAGCGAATGAATCAAGAAATTGAGAAATATCTCCGAATCTTCGTCAACCATCGGCAGTCGGACTGGGCTGAGTGGCTCGCCCTGGCCGAGTTCACTCACAATGACAAGACAAGCTCGTCGACGAGCATGTCACCTTTCTATACGAATACGGGATACCACCCCTGGAAGGGGATAGAGAACTCAGTCGAGTCGCGCAATGAGGCCGCGAACGACTTCGCACAGAAAATGAAGAGGATCCGCGATGAAGCGTCGGTCGCTCTTGAGAAAACCCAGAAAAAGATGAAGAAGTATTATGACGCGCATAGGCGCGAGGCGCCTGTATTTAAAGTCGGTGACATGGTCTGGGTGGAAGGAGAGAACATAGAGACAGATCGACCGACAAAAAAGATAGATGATCTCAGGCTGGGCCCTTACGAGATCCTGGAGAAGGCCGGGGCTTCGGCGTGGAAGCTGAGATTGCCGGAGACGGACCAGACATATCCAGTCTTCAACGAGGCACTTCTCACGCCTTACGTGGAGCCGCCCGAGGGACGAAAGGAGAAGCGGCCGGGACCGCAGATCGTGCAGGGACAGAAGGAGTACGAGGTGGAGGAGATCCTCAACCACAGGAAACGTGGGCGAGGATACCAGTATTTAATCAAGTGGAAGGGATACCCCATCGGGGAGCGGAACTGGGAGCCAACCCGGAACCTTAAGAATGCACCGGACATTCTCAACAAGTACAATGCAGAGCATGACTTGCGCCGATGGGCGGAGGACCTGATTGCCGGAAGGTCGAAGGAGAGCAATGACGCGCTGGCGGCAGAGCTCAGGAAATTAGGCTTGATGCCACCAAAGGAAGCGCTAGGCGCTAAGTCCCCAGGAGATGCCCAGGAACAGCCGCAGACCGAGGGGATTCCGGTCTTGCCGCTGGGGCATTGGGATTATCTTATCAAGCGGTATAAGCCGAAGCAGGAGTCGGCTGATTATCCAACTCGCTATCTATACGACCCAATCACAAGACGAAGGATGATCGTGGAGAAATTCCCTAACGAAGGATGCTCGCGCGGTACCTCAGTCGAGGTGTGACGGATTCTCACGGTCGTCGGGACGCCGACCCTAAGAGGGGGGTAATGTCACGATTAAGCAGGCTATCTAATCGGACAACACCTTATCTCGTTATCTAAGCGCCAGGATAAGCGCTGGTCTATTTAAACATCGAGGCTATGCTTGAGTCATCAGTGATCGGACAGCCAGGGATCGGGTTCTCACAGGAACATGCCGATGAAGCACGACGGATTGGTGATCGGACAGCTGACAGGTGTCATGCTGCGGACATGTGGAGTATGCATGGGCATTACTCAGAACACATGGCTTCAGGACGTTTCTTACTCAGAACACATGGTTCTAGCATGTTTATTACTCAGAACACATGGTTATGGTGCTTGTAGCACATGGACGCTCTATTGTATATATTATTAGCACTAGTTACATAGCCACAGTTGAACAGTATAAGTAGTGTAGCTAGTCGCATGTATTCCTTAGTCTTTTATTCCATCATTCTTCGAGCCTCACTCTTACCGAGCACCTCCAATCCGCATTGTGCGTCCATTGGGTGTTCTTGAGCCTTGAGCGTGACAACATCTTTAATATGTCTTGTACGTCAGATTGATAATTGACGTTGCTTGGCTCACTTCCCTTGCACTGAGTCGTCTCCGTACTCTCCGGTTCCCTCTGGTACTCCAACTTGTCTCCCTCTATCGGATACCTGCCGGCCGGGGTAGTCACTCACCCTTAACCCCCTGTGGTGTTGTGATCCCTCCTCATATACGTTCCGGACCCTCCAGCCCTCTGACGCTCTGACATACCGGAGCCTCCAGTCCTTCGGCCTTTATCCTTTCGGTCCACTCCGGCTCGGTATATAACAAGGAACTGCAAGGCACACTGCACGAGTTGACTGCAAGTGTACGGCATGCATCAACGCAAGAGATATGATAGGATGCCACGCACCCTTTGCCTGCTTCAAGAAAGCACGGGACATGCTGGACTCCCTCTCTCGGAAATGGAACCCCTTGAAGAGGCAACCTGAAGACTACGAGGATGATGATCACGAAGCAAATATGGCCAATGCGGCCCAAGATACAGAGGAAGGTACAGTCACCTTTGACACAAGGATCACCCAACAAACGTTAACAGACACCATGAGAATCTTCACCGAACAAGGTGCAACCGGGACAGGGAACCCACCCAATACGCAAACGAACCCCGAACCTGATGAGGAACCAAACGTGGTATACCATATACACAGATGGATCAGCCCTAGAAAACGGATCAGACAACGTGCACGCAGGAGCCGAAATATTCTATGGAACAAACGACGTAAGAAGTATGGCCATAAAAGTACCGCAGGCTCTCGGACCGTCAAACCAAGTTGCCGAGTCCTCGCCATAAAGGAAGCTGCAGAATATGCCCCACTTGACATCCCCTAACAATCTATATGGACTCCAAGTACACCCTGGAAGGACTCACCAAAAACCTGACAAAACTTGAGGACGGAGGCTACTCCGCCCCGAACAGTGACCTGATCCGTGTTGCTGCTAGCCGAATCAGGCAACGGAAAGCCAGAACAAGCTTCAAGTGGGTTAAAGGCCACGCGGGGAATGCGGGAAACGAGGGCACAGACAGATTAGCTGACAAAGGGGCCTGAAAAAGGAGAGAAGATGACATAGATATGGAGATACCTAACAACCTGGCCGTGCAAGGGGCGAAACTCAGCGCTATGACTCAATCTCTGGCCTACAGGATCATAAGACAGAGGAGAATGAAGAGGCCAGCGTACCAGGCGACACTGAAACACCGCTCGACAGTGAGAAATCTCGCGTTTGCCAAAAACGCCATGGCAGACCCTGATGGGAATCCACCCCCACAAAGCAAAATCTGGGGATCGGTCAGACACAAGGACTTCACCCGAAACATACACTATTTCCTGTGGATGCTAATCCACGATGGCTACAAAGTTGGCTTCCACTGGAAAGACCACGACCATAAAGAAAAATGTCACAAATGCGGTGTGACCGAGTCAATGGACCATATATTAACACAGTGCGACGCGAACGGCCAGAAACAAGTATGGGAACTTGCAAGTGAGCTGTGGAAGCTGAAAACAGGGAAAGAGATGAAGCCCACTGTCGGAGAAATTATGGCTTGCAGTGCTATATCAAAAGAAAACTCTGGTGAAACGAGACTCTACCAGATCATTGTCTCCGAATCAGTGTTCCTCATCTGGTGCCTCCAGAATGCAAGGGTAATCGGGGACAAAGGAGAACCCTCCGAGAGGGAAATTAGAAACCGCTGGCTGAAGATTATGAACAACCGAGTCGCCCTGGACTACCGACTCTGCCAAATATGGCCATAGGGGCCTCAAAAAGATTGTCGTCTGCAAAACATGGTCAAAGGTTCTGCAAAACAAAGACAGACTCCCTGAAGACTGGACGAGGGAAACCAGGGTTTTAGTGGGTGTTGGCTGAGCGGAGGCGATGATGGTCCAGCACGCTGGACCTCAGCCGATGATGTTGAGCTGAATCCCCACACGTGGCGTCGCAAAATCAGTCGGACGTTAGTGTGTTAATTAGCACATTTCCTCGAGTGGTAGTTTTTTTCTGTCAGACTGGGTTTTAATTGTCCCAAGTCCAAGAGGGTGCGAGGATTAAATTTTGGGGGACATACCCACATTTTTCTAGATCCCCGAAACCGGCCACTCACCCACCCAACCACCCAATTTTTTTTTCCATGGCACAAAATTTTGGGTTGGAAGGGACCCAGCCCACCCCCTTTTCGCTTACTAAATGTGATTATCACACAAAATAAAAATAAAAATTTCTACCAACTAGTGTCTTTTCGCGTTCTTTGGTGCCAAAAAATCCCGTCAGATGAGGATTCCTCATCTACAGGTCCAAGAGCAGTGACCAAAACAGTATCCTGCATGGATGAGGCTGCTGGAATGCTGGTTTGGGCCACATTCGGAATATCCCTGATGGCAGGAACCAGGCCTGGTGTGGGAGGAAAATTGAGCTCTGTCAAACTAAAGGACATTGCAGAGTCCTCAGAGTCCGAGGGAAGGTTCATGAGGGTGGAAGTCGAGACCAGAGGACAAGAATTGCTGACTCAGCCAGATTCAAAGCCAAGAATAATGTTTGGTGGCATGTGAGAGTCCATTATTCATTGAACACATTCCATTTGCGTAGTGTAGGACTGAAAAAGGAATCTCCTCACTTTGAATTATTGTTCTGGGAGCCACCACAAACCCAATGGGCGGAAAGATGATGGGCTGGATACTGCCACCATGTCATGCAGAACAAAATTTTTGGTCTGAGAATAAAATTTCGGACGGTGACAAATTTGGGGACCACCCCCTCACCGGGGGGGGCATCGTCCTTCGGGAATTTAATCCTCGCGCCCTGTTGCCCAAGTCACCAATTAATGGGCCAGGTTGGGACGACTAGGTCGGCTCGATGATTCGAAAGGATATTTATTATCTGAGTAGATGATGGGGAGTACTTCACAACTGTACTATCCGACCCTGCTATCGTTCCGAAAAAAAAAAAATTCTGACTCTGGTGACGATGAATCTTTCATCACGCTGGAGCCATTTGACAACTACAGTGACAAGTTTGAAGGACTCCCCATGGATACCTCCAGTGACAATATCCATCTGCCCGAGTTGTTATATACCGTGCCGGAATGGACCTAGAACAAGATGGAAGATGGGCCGGAGGTTCCGGAGGCTCCGGTTAGGACCGGAGGTACCGGAGGGCCCGGAAGAGGTCCGGTGTAGTATAAAGGAAGGATAGCAACACCACAGGGGGTTAAGGGTGAGCTAATGCCTTGACTGACGGATAACCGGAAGTCGAGGTACCGGAGGTGATAAGGGGTACGAAGGCGACTCAGATCGAGAGGAAGAACCAGGCAACGATTAACGTTAATAATCAAACTGAAGTACATGAAGTAAAGACGTAGTATTTAAATGGAATACCTAATTGTATTCCCAAATAGGAAGGAGAGTGGTTCATGACAATAAGACTTGTCATGAGGACTGATGATAAGTTGTAAGACAATTAAAAGGAAGATGAGACGACGGATAAACGGGAAACGCTCAGTAAGCCTTCATTGCGTAAAAACCCGATGCTTCCGGAAGGTCCGGAGGCTCCGGGATATGACCGGAGCTCCGGAACCTACCGGAGCGACCGGAAGGTCGACGGGAGGCTCTGGGATGTTGCATGGATATAACAGTATCCCCCTCTTAGGTTCCTCTCCCATGAGGAACCCAAGAGATGACGAGTTGGTCGAACAATGAAGGAGTGTGGGAAAATAAACAAGATCAAAAAGTCACGTGCTGTTGGTTTTGACTCAGACCTTTCTTTCTTTCGCACCACGACCATCTCCGGCACTTAAACACCACAACACGATGTCGAGCAACGGAAACAGCGACAGTGGGCGCGAGGGGTCCAGCAACAGCAACCGCAGCGACGCCGGCAACGGCAAAAAATCCGGAAAGGGGAAGGCGCGCGCAACGACGGCGGAACTGCGCGAGGAAGCTGCGCAGCGCTTCTACGAGGAGCGGGAGGAACGCTGGCGGGTGCTGATCGCCGCGTACCAGGAGCAGGCGGTGGAGGCCTCCCACTGCGCGGAGGACGCCGCTCGTGCGCTCCAGCTTGCTCGCGACCTGGAGCTGTTGGACGCGGAGGCTCCGGCATTCGACGAAGTGCCGGCAATCGAAACGTTGTCCCCGGAGCATGCGGAGGGTGGCGAGGGCGACGACGAGCTGAACAACAAGGACGACAGCGACGTCGAGCAGGAGGGGGAGAATGGTGCGTCGCAGTGAAAACCGGAGGTTCCGGTACTAACGAATTTTTTTTCTTCCTAGCCTGCGATTCCTGCCGCAAGAGCAGCGAGGTGTGCGTCGTCGAATACGGACGTACTGCGTGCCGCCGGTGCCGTGCGAAGCACATCCAGTGCAGTCGCGCGCGGCCCCTCGGACCGCCTCGCGTCAACAAGCGACGTGCGGCACAGGAGGCCCGTCGCCAAGGGTCCGCACCGGTTGCGGGGCCCTCGCGGACGCGCCAGAACCCCCGAACAGAGCGGGGCAACCGGAGCGACCGCGAGGTGCGCGATCGCACGCGGAAGGAGCGGGAACGGAGGGCGCGGAAGGCGGAGCGCAAGGAAAGTGTGCGAGAGAAGCTCCGAGAGCTTGATGCCCACGTCGGGTACCTCGGGGAGCAGGTGGGGCGCACTATGTTGCGCTATAAGCTGGCATACCGGGCGTGCCAGCTTATTCTCAAGACGCTCGCAGCGCCGGAGAGTGGTCGGGAGGTACCGCCTGGAGTTGAGCGAATGCTCCGGTGGATGGCGGCCGACATGGAGGCCTCCGCGTGGGACTTCTCCCTTGCAGAGGAGGCGGAGCTCGATCAGCTCGTGGAGGAGGAGGGGAAAGACGAGGATGCGCGCCCGGTGAAGCGCCGGCGGTTGATGAAGTGCGGGAGCCCCATCTTGGAGGAGAAGGAGGTGGAACCCGCCGAGTCGGAGGACTCGAGGCGGAACCGGAAGCTCCGGTTGCACCCCGAGCCCGTTCCGAATCATGGCCTGAGGATTTCCGGTCCGTGGACACCGGGGAAGATGTGAGGATGGAGGTGGACGCGCCTGGGGCGCTGGAGGGGCCAGAAGGGCCCGAAGAACAAATCACCGTGACGTCCCGAGTCGCGAGCCAGGCTGCGGAGGCGAGGACCGTTACGGTCCTCACATTCAAGCCCGATCCGGAACCCGTTCCGCCTCCACCGCCCACTTCATCGCCAGCACTGGAGCCTCCGGTGCAGGTGAAGAGGGAGTCGGAGGTGCGCGAGTTCCAAACCCTCGTGTTGCAGCCGGGAGCCCCAGCCGGTTTCCACGAGGAAGATGGAGTCTTCGTGATGGACGATTCGGATGAGGAGATGGGGGAGCCAGAGGCTCCGGAAAAGCCGGAAGCGTCCAGAAGCGCGGAGTGAAGGCCCTGGAGGCCCAAGGACAAAATAGACATTTGTAAATATATGAAATGAGTGTTGTATTTTGAATTGGTTGAATTTTGTTTTTTCTTGGTTTTAATTTTATGTGAACTTGAGTGAAATGAAAAGGATCCGGAGGTTCCGGTTAATCACCGGAGGGTCCGGAGGAGGAATGGTCAGGATTCCGATGTGACGGAATAGAAGGCAACGTTCCGGAGCAGTTCCGGAACTGGAACGCATCGTATACGATACGGGTTGGGTTCCACTGTAGGAACTGTTGCATTCAAAGAATGAATAATTGGAGAAATGATGAATGATTGGAATATTGATGAATGATAAGAGGAGTGTTATTCCGTTGATTGGAAAAGTGACCAAATCAAGATGTCGATTGGTCCACTCCATCTGTCGATAAGTGACCAGAGTAATTTCCGGACACGAACCGAAAATGAATTGGCAAAGGAGTGTGATGCCGGAAGTGAACCGGAAGAATTCGGAAGCGATCCGAAAGGAAACCGGAAAGAATAGAAGGAGAGCCGGTAGGACACCGGAAGGGTTCCGGAGAGAATATCCGGAAGCGTACCGGAGGCGATCCGGATGTATGCCAATGGATAGGCGGCAAAGAAGGGAAAGTGGATGGGCATAGGAGTGGTTAATGAAGTTGCCCAAGATCCCGAATGGGATAAGAGAAGGTGATGTGAATTGAGTACCGATGCAAGAGTTGATCGTGACGACTCTCGGGGAATCAGATAATACTCGATATGTGCCCGGAAGTGGAGGGATGGGCGAAGATGGGTGGAATGATTGGATAGACAGATTAATGCACCCAGATGCGCAGATGCTGTATGGATAACAGAAGGTTGTTGACCACTATGTCTCCGGAAACTCCGGAGTTTCCGGAGTTTCCGGAGCTCACGGAAGGATCCGTTGATGCATGGGTGAGGGTTGTCGGATGGTTCCGGTACCGGTTGAGTAGTTGGCAGATAGTCCGGAGGGTGAACGATGTCCGGAACAAGACCGGAATACCGGAATACCAATGAATGATACCCTGGAATGCGTAGTGGTAGTTGGTCGAAGATTGTTTGGATCTGAAATCGAATAGCGAGCGCAGTTGTGCCGTTTGCAGAGAGGAAGGCAAAACGACAAGAGATGGACTGAGAGGATGTGTTCCGCGTGGTATGCTGACGTTTAGATCAATAGTCAGCAATTCCTGCGAAGAAAAATTGAAAATTATCGGAGTTTTTTTATAGGCTTATCCCCCTCTTAAGGGTAGACGTCCCATCGTCTGCCGACAATTCCACATCCTCCGGGTCGCTCTGGTAAGCACCGGAGAACTCCGGAAATTACCGGAGGAGCCCGGAAAGGCCAGCGAACCACCGTAAGGTGGAAGGAGCAACAATCCCGACAGCACAAAAGCAGGAGGAAACCTCGACTGCAAACAGAGCGATAGGGATTGGTGGTCGTAACTCGGAATTTGGAATCTTGGGCTCCGGAGAAGAGCTCCGGAAATCGGAGATACCGGAGGTTGATTCGGAGCGTCGGAACGCCGCAAGGCGAGGATTCCAAGATGTGGCGAGAGGTTCCGAGAGGTCCGAGCGACCGAACTCGGAATACGACCGGATGAACACCACTTCCGAAGATACATGGAGGTGGAATGGGTGGAGCTGTTCGCCAGTGAAGAGAATGGAACAGGGCGAGATTTGATGGAAAAGCTCCAGGTGCCCGAAAAATCTTCAAGCCAATTACGTCCGGTTCAAAGACGTTGACTCCGAAAATGCAGACATTGATGAGTGCAATAATGGCACTAGAAAATGGATGGTCTGGGGACTCCGGTAATGATGTGGTGTCCGGAGCCTCCGGATCAGGGATACGATGTTGCTGGAACGGAGGAATCGAAGGTGGGATAAATGAGCAGTTGAGCCGGAGGTTCTCGAAGTTGTTGCCAAATGAATAATCCTGTTTTGCACAATGTGCGAACTCCTTGTCGGAGGGAACCGGAGATGATCGGAGGTCTCCGGACAAAGTCCAGGAGACGTCCAGGTAGGATCATTGAAAACTGTTTCCTGAGGCCACCGCAGGTCTCCGGAGATTACCGGAGAATGACATATGATTGATCCAGAGACGCCAAAGAATGAAGTGACGGGAAGCCGCTGGATAACACGGATTTTTGAACCGGAGAAGAACGATGGACTCCAGAGGAGATCAAGGGCAAGCTCCGGAGGAGGCCGGAGGAGAACGCAAGTCTCCGGAGGCTCCGGAATAGAAGTGGATGATGTGCCCATGATCAATACAGTGAATTTGCGACGTGGAAATTGATCCGAATTCCACGGAGTCCAGGAAATGGCGTAACTTCGAAATGATTGTTGAAAGACGAAGACCGAAAAGGGCGAGGATGAACAATAAGGCTAATAGCCTAAAGGTAAAATTGGGAAAGAGGTTAATTAGCCTCTTGAGAAGAGCGATCCAACGAGCGGAAGCCAAGCAAATGCCGGAACGCCCGGAGGACCGTGAAGCGAGTAGCTTCGGGGTATGACCAGAGGTTACACGGAGCAATAATTGCTCCGGAGGTTACCGGAAGTAAGGTGCTCAACGGATGTCGACGGGACAACCGGAGTGAGCGGAGGGGTGTCCGGAGAGTATCCAGGACGATGTCCGAAACCGGAGAGTGTCCGGAATGACTTCCGGAAGATGGTGACGAGTCAAAATCCGGAAAGGAGAGACAGATGTCTCGGAGATGTTCCGGAGGAACGGTGGCACGCAGGCCGATGAGACCGAAGGGACTCGAGGTGATGGCGTTAAAATTGTCGGTATGAGCAGCAGAGGGTGTCGGAGCTCCGGCGCAGCATTGCTCTACCCAATTGGGTACCGAACCAATATCCGACATTGCTGCCGGTCGTGTGCACACTAAGCCCCATGTGAATAAGGAACAGATCAGTTGGAAACTTCCGACTAGTCAATCAACGGATTGATACGGTGGAGTTTGCCGGTATCCAGGAACCAGATTGATGGGGAATCAGAATCGATGACGCCGAGTTCCGAATAGGAACATCACCAGATGATGGAATTATGACAGACGAGGCTGCCGATTAGAGGGAAGAAGATGCCGATGAGATCCGGAACTTCCGTGAACGGAGAAAAACCCATAGATTCACAGATAAGTAAACAAAAACAGATCCGGAACGGAGAGGGAGTCTCCGGACGGAAGTTGAAAACCACGGCAAATTCTGGGATGATAGAGATAATGAGATCATAGATCCAGCTCATAAGAGCGGGACTGTCGTGAGAGTGGAAAAAGAATGGATGCGTGGGTATGATGAACTCGGAAATGCCTCCGGAGGCCGACGCGGACGACCGGAGCGCGAGTTTTCGAGGCTGCTGGTCAGTTAGGCACTGATATTGGTCGGAACGGTGGATTTGGCAGATGAGCTTGCGCCGGAATGAGCCGGACGCTTCCTACACTCGGCAACTTGGTGTCCAGAGCCTCCGCAGTACATGCAAAGACCCTGGACCTTCCGTCGTTCGTGTTCCGCAGGGAGAATCCGTCCGTTTTTACCGAGTAGCTTGTTGACAGACTCCGGAAACTTCGGGTGACGAGCCCCGGAGACTCCGGAGGCTTGAACGGAAAGTTCCGGTGCTGCGGACTGCGGCGGATGGTGCCGAAGACGCGAAACTGAGGATGGAAAGTGCCGGTGACAGGGTGCCAAAATCGGGACTGCCGGAATCTCCTCCGAGGGATCCGGAATCATCCGGAAGTTGAGTATCTTCGACTCCGCCTTGCTCTTCATCGATTCGCTGCCAGTACCAATAGTCGATACGGCGTGCGATTGCGCGGACACCTGCGAGCAAGCTCGGATAGGTGTACTGATCCATCTCCGAGGTGATCCGGAGAGGGAGAGCGGCGTGGAGAGCGTGACTGAGAGCGGACTCGCTCCAATCGAGAAGAGAAGCGATTTTGTCGAAGTTTACGAGGAATGGGATGATCCGGTCGGAGTGTTTCATCCGGAGGCGTCGGAGCTGATCTTCTGCGACTCCGGTCGGATCCGGAGGACCGAAGACGCTGAAAAACTCCATAATGAACAAGGAGAAATTTCCTTGCCATGGAAGTTCCTGCTGTATGCCGGAAGATGCGAATAAGCGTGCAGCATCGCCCCAGAGGAATGACAAGATGAATAAATTCTTGTCGTCGTCCGTGCGGAAGTCCCGGGGACGCTCCGCAAAATGCAGGTAGCATTGGGCGAGGAAAGGATGGAGTTTCGAAGGATCGGTACCGTAGAAGAATTCCGGATTCCGGAGGTTAGACCGGAGCGAACGAGGAGCTGCGTTGGAGGAGTATAGAATGGTATCCGGAACTCTGTCCGTGAACGCTGATGAGCTCGGAGGACGCGATGATAGGAGATTGATGTGATGGGAATGATTTCCGCCGATGCTGTCATGAGTGCCATGGAAACCGTAGTCCGGCGAACCGGAGTACAACGGAGGATCCACCGGTGGTTGGATATGATGTACCGGTTGGCAATAGTGATGGAAGACAGCGGATGGGACGGGATAAGTCTGTCCGGTCTCAGCGCTTCCAGAGAACACTCCGGAGATTCCCGGAACGGGAACCGGAGGTTCCGGAGAATACGCCAAGGGTTGTGGAAAGCCGGTATAAACCTGATGAAAACCCGAGCTCCATGGACTGATTGGACTGGAAGTACCCGGAACAAGGTACGGGGTCCATGGATTGGCAGAAAATACGTCGGAGGAAGAAGTCGACTCCGAGGCATCACAAGGTGTGGCAGTGTTGTGACCAAGGTGACACTCCTCAACGCCCAGCGGAGAGTCCGCTAGCGATGGAAAGACAAGAGGAGTGGTGCCGAAGGAAGGATAAGACATAATTGCCAGCCAAGACAGTTGAGTTTGATTATACTGTTATATACCGTGCCGGAATGGACCTAGAACAAGATGGAAGATGGGCCGGAGGTTCCGGAGGCTCCGGTTAGGACCGGAGGTACCGGAGGGCCTGGAAGAGGTCCGGTGTAGTATAAAGGAAGGATAGCAACACCACAGGGGGTTAAGGGTGAGCTAATGCCTTGACTGACGGATAACCGGAAGTCGAGGTACCGGAGGTGATAAGGGGTACGAAGGCGACTCAGATCGAGAGGAAGAACCAGGCAACGATTAACATTAATAATCAAACTGAAGTACATGAAGTAAAGACGTAGTATTTAAATGGAATACCTAATTGTATTCCCAAATAGGAAGGAGAGTGGTTCATGACAATAAGACTTGTCATGAGGACTGATGATAAGTTGTAAGACAATTAAAAGGAAGATGAGAAGACGGATAAACGGGAAACGCTCAGTAAGCCTTCATTGCGTAAAAACCCGATGCTTCCGGAAGGTCCGGAGGCTCCGGGATATGACCGGAGCTCCGGAACCTACCGGAGCGACCGGAAGGTCGACGGGAGGCTCTGGGATGTTGCATGGATATAACACGAGTGCAGATCCCCCATGCTGCTCAAGTATTCAGATTATGAATTCCCTCCGAATCTGATTCACACTGCAGAATGTCCAGTGAGGATGGACTCTGATTTAGACCGCGGCTTGCCGCCGATACTGAAATGGATACCCGACCCAATGGAGAGGTAAGCATTCAACAGTCTCGCATTTTCCTTTCTTCAATGGATTTCTGGAGGCAAACACATGAACATCAATTCAAATCCCTCAGTATCCCATCCCGCTCTGGCCTCTACTATTGCGACAGGAATTACATCTCCCCCGGTCACGGTTGATCCTTTGCTGAAGCAACTCGCCCGTAATTTTTGTGAGCCAACTGGATAGAGAGACCCATTACTGGGATCCATATTTTGAGAATGTTGTCCGTTTGTCGAAATCTTTCAATATCGGTGATCCTGGTGAGAGGGCACGTGGGTAATTGCCTTATTTAGCAGTCACGTGGTATGACATGGTTGATTGGTCCGTCCAGGACCGGTGATTTGCCCTTGGGAGGTTGGATCCCAAATTTGGGCCCTCAAAAAATTTTGTCCGGACTTTCGACGCGTCGGCGAGGTCAAATTTTGTCCGGATTCCGGCTCTGACCTGATTCAAATTTATTTTTGTCCGGACTATAGCTCAGACACACCGGGACTTTGCAAATTTCGGGCCGTCGGAAGTTGATTATGATTTGGAAAGTATCGTATCGAGAATCGACTCACCTGAAATGGGAGCCGAAGCCGCATTCGAAATGCTTCGGGGTTGCCATATATAGCAACCCCGAAGCAATTCGGTGGCACCGAAACCAATCGAAGTTCGAGTCAACACCCATTTTCGATATGAAACTTAACAAATCGTAATCAACTTCCGCTGGGACGAAATTCGTGTATTCCCGGTGTGAGACCTATTTTTTTTTCGTAAAATCGCCCCAGGCCTCATAAAAAATTGTAAAAAGATCTAATAAATTCAATTTTCCTCGCAATCATCTTCTTGCAGCTGTATAATGTGGACATTGGGGGCCCTTCCCTTCTTTCGCACCGTATTCAAGCTGGAAATGGCCTTTGCAAGCACATCCTTCTCCAAAATAAGCTCCTCGAAGATCTTGTGAGCGCGCAGCCCAATGGTGAAGTGTCTTGATGCTCTCCTTCTTGGGTAGGAGTGCCAAGAATGAGTTGGCCAGCAAATGCTCGAAGCACACTGTTCCCAAAGCAGCCGTGCAGTGGGGAATAACCTTGAGATGATGGCGGTGTTCCCGTTCATACACCTGTACCACCAGAAATGAGAGAGCACCAATTGTTGAACAAGTCGGTGTCCAAGAATGCGCTCCCACCTTACCACCATTCTTGTACATGGTAACCACTGCAAATTTCCCCATCTGAGTTGCTGGCTAACAGATCTGAATAAGAAAAAAAAATACTCACCACGCACGAGAGCGATATCAGAACTTATCATGGCGAACCCGTAAGAGCCATCTTCCATCAGTCGATCACCAGAGAAGCTGATTCCAGCTTCCACGACCGACTGTCGGCAAAAATCAGTCGGCATTGCTTGATGGCCTTGAAAATTTGATTAGCGAATTTGTTGCTACAAGTCATGGCCAGTACAGTACCTCGTTCGAGCGTCCAATAGCCGCTAATTCAGCATCCAATCCAATCAGGTGGGACCCAGGTCATCTCGTAGTACTGGTCTTCTTCATCATGAATATTTTATTGTGTTGTCCATAGTAGGGGCAGTCAGAGTAGAAAATTAATGCCGATTCTGAGGTCGATTTTGACGGCGATTCTGAGACGATTCTCAGAATTATTTTAAATCAGAATCGACCAGAATCTACATCGATTCTGCGGCGATTATGCAACGATTCTGAGGCGATTCTGATTTTCGACGATTCTCCCATGCTTTAAATAAATCAGAATCGCCGTCAGAATCGACTGTCAGAATCGCCCCAGAATCGGGGAGAATCGTCTACTCTGACTGCCCCTAGTGTGTAGATCAGGCAGAGACTCGGAAAAGTTCAAGGAAAAAAAAAAGGGCGAATGTCTTCAATGAGTGTGACCCAGGAATATTGTACGATACATGCCACTGCACACATACGAGCCACCAGAAAAGCCACTGCCGGTCAAATTGGGCTGGTTCCGGCGCTCTTGGAGCCCATTGTCCGGACTTTGGATCAGACCTGTCGCGCTCGATAGGCCCATTTGTCCGGACTTCGGCGGTGACCTTTGAAGCCCAAATTTCAAAATTTGTCCGGACTAGGGATCCGACCTCCCAAGGGAAAATCACCGGTCCTGTCCGTCCTCAACCCTCAGAAAAACATAACCCGGCTTATGTTCCGCGTTTCACAAAACTTTACCCCTTGGCCTCTTTCCTTCGGATTTTGTCAAACCTGGTTTCATTTCTTTGCCGTGCTGATCATGCACCGGATATCATCCGGTAATGGGTCATTTCTCCACGATGGGATGTGTACTGATGTGTATTCCTTCCAAAAAAATGATGTACAGCGATCCTTGGTTACCCACGGGCTGGCTTGCCTCCCACCGTTTTATAACGTTATGTTCAGCAAAAAATGGCCAATTTGCTCGCTCATCTCCTTCTCGTAGAAATTCTTTCAGATTCCATAAGTCAATTGCCTCATTCCGGGAGTGTATATACAAACGGGTTTTTTTCATCCACTGTACATTAACCCGTTAAACAGGTAGTAATGGCCAAGAGAACCAGGGGAAATCAGCGTCCAGGACCGGGTGAAAAGTCAAATTTAAGTATGGAAACTCACCTGTTGGTCACCCGTTAGTCACCTGTATTTTCCGTTCAATGAGTTAACCTGGCTGGGTCCGGGTGAAGGTTACCCTACCTGTCCCACGGGTGAAATAACGAGGGAAAATAACCCGTTCCGAGTCTTACAGTGATACTTATACCCCCGCACGTACTGAGTGTTCTCTGCAGTGCATCGGATGTTTCCAGTTTATTGGCTGGATTTTTCTTCGGCTCGAATGTTATCTAGTCCTCCTAATTGGACAGTAAAACAAAGTCGAATGTGCGATCCCGCAGAGATAGGGACACGGGGGCATCAGTATCGTCGTGTTCCTAATTGTTATGAGCAATGACTCGCAAGTCAAAGTGAAAGTATATATATACCTCCAAAGCGCGCAGGCGTACATAACTCAGACTCAACACTGCTGGAAGCACCTCAACCCGTTGGCTCTCGACCCCTCGTTTCATACAGACTCCAGGTAGAAGGTTTCGACTCACTGCGTTAAGGGAGACTCAAAGCGCCGGCCGGCATGAAGTTGATCTGATGTCGGAACTTGAATCGGGGTGTGAAAGACTCGACCTCCCTCTTGCGCGTCTGTCATCTCATGGCGGACGAGAGCGAAGTCCTGGATTGGGACGAAGACGACGCGCAGCACCCGCTGGCCACCGCCGAGAATGACGAGGACGCTGTATCTCTCGGCGACAGCGACGACGAGCAGGAAGAGCTCGACCAAGACCTCGTACCTGATACTTTGCCGACAGAAAGAGAACCAGAACCAGCGCAAGAGCCACTCGCGGCGGAACCCGACCTCGAGCCACCGCCGCCCAGGCGGTCGTCCCCACCACCGCGGAATACGCGCGGTCGCGGCGAAAGGGACAGGGATAGAGACCGGGACCGGGAGCGCCACAGGGACGGACGGGACGCCAAGGACGATGCACCGAGAGAGCGTAGGAAGCTCACTGTGGCACCGCCAATAACCCATGCGCTCCCGCCAAAGCCCGTCACCACCGTGCCCGCTGCGTTCATGCACGCCAACCACCCCAGCAGCATCGAGGCCACCCTCATGGCGCCCAGCTTGCTTAAAGAGGCAAAAGACGGGGTACGTTGTATTTTGTGCTCTTTCTTTCTTTGTCGTCTGTCCTCTATTTTCCTCGGTGGCACCACGACCCTTTTGTGGCGTCGCCCTTTTTGCGTTTCGCTCTACATCGTACTTTACTGACACCGATCCTTCTCATCCAGAAACCGAAATCAGGCCCAGTTCCCAGCGACGGGGTAAGCTTTCCCATTCTCGTCTCCTCCTCCCTTGTATTCTATTTTGCCTTTGGCTGGTGATTTGGCGCCTATTTCGTTTGGTCCTGCTGTCACGGCGCTCGTACAGTTTAGCACGGAGCCGGCATGATTCATTTATCCTCGTGCTTGTTATCTTTCAGTTTTTTTTTTTTTTTCTGCGTTGTGGTTCTCTTTTCTTTTGATTCGTTGGGACGTCCACCGTCCTTTATCTGTTATCTTTTTACCTTTCGACCGGTCCAGACACCGCCGCTGTTCGCTTCTCTTCCTCTTCTATTTTTTTGTCCTTTCTTGCGCGCCAATGGCACATCTGAGCACCGGGGGCAAGGGCCGGCATGACCCATTCATTCATTCTTCTTTCGTTGACACTGGGCCCAATTCTTTTTCTTCCCTTTTCTTCTTCCTGTTTCCATTTGTTTTCGTTTTCCTCTTCATACTCCCCAGTGAACTGACATTCGCTTTCCCCTAGAAGCCCAAGTCGAGCGCCGCGCTCAATGGGTCGAGCACACCCCACGCTAACGTTAAGAGCAGCTCTAGCGATGCATTCAAGACGGATCGCGAGCGCGATCGGGATCCCTTCAAGACCGAGCGTGAACGTGATAGCTTCAAGCCAGATCGGGACCGTGATAGCGGTGAAGGTTACAAGCCAGACCGCGACCGCGATGCTTTCAGCAGCCCCAACGGTGACCCCCACGCAAATCCCTATAATCTGCGTCCGTACAAGGGCGCGTGGGAGCGGCCGCCTCGCGGGGAGGAGCGGGACCGTGATCGGCGGACGGATGATCGTGAGCGGCGCCCCGATGAGCGCGACCGCGGCAGACACACTGGAGACGAGCGCGACCGACGAGCAGATGACCGTGACCGGCGTACCACCGACGAACGCGATCGGCGCACTGACGAACGCGACCGGCGCCCCATGGACGAACGCGAACGCGCACGCGGGGTTGGTGTCCTCCCCTCCTCCCGCCCCAGCATCTTTACCTTTCTTTCTCCCCGTTTTCTTTCTAGCAACACCCTCGCGACCGTGACCACCGAGACCGCGGCCGCGACGTGGAAGGCCCCGCCCCCATGTCGAATAGCAACAGCCACAATAGCATGAACAGTGGCAACAGCCATCCCAACGTGCCCCCCGAGGATGAGGGCGCGATGTCGTTCAGCGACCGGCATTATAGACCGGAGGGCGCCGCGGACGCGGGGCTGCCTTCTGACGCTCACATAGGGACTCATAGCAGCAAGCGGAAGTCACCCCCGCGTTCCCCGCCGACGCGCGGGGGCGGGGGCCGCGGGCGTGGGAACGGTCGCTGGTCCCCTCCGCCGGGACATAATCCGAATCCTAATAACATCCCATCTGCTCCAGCGTCAGTATCCATGTCGACCTACACCGACGCGCCGGGCGGCGAGTTCTCAAGCTCGTGGGCGGACGCCCGCCGGTCTCGCGAGCGGCCGCCGCACGACCGAGAGCGAGAGCCGCGGTATCCCGGAGCCGGATCGGGCGCAACCCGCGGCGGTTTCGACACCGAGCGAGGCGGGCGTGGGTATGTCCCGCACGAGGGCCGGGAGCGCGAACGCGAGCCGCGCGAGGGCCGGCCAAGGGAGCGCGATGCGCCGCCACATCAGTATGACGCGCGCAAGCCGCCGCCGGACGCGGCGTACGACCGCAAGGTGGATGGCGCGTACGAATCAAGAAAGCCCGAGCACTCGCGGGATCGGGACGCGCCGCCGCATGTGCGCCACAGCAACAGCACCAGCACCCTGATGCAGAGTCAGGGCCATCCCCGCGACCGCGAGACGCCGGTGCATCGCGAGCGCGAACGCGAACCCCCGATGCCGCGCGAGCACGAACTACCGACGCACCGCGACCAACCCCCGCCACCGCGCAGCGCCATATTGTCTGCTCCTAGTACGTTGACTCTCCATCCCCGTCCCATCCTAGCCACAACCCCCTCCGCGTTCGCCTCCGCCGCTCCTTTTTCCTGCATGTGGGGATCGAGGTATAACCTGCCTTGCCGGGCCCGCACGATGGCCACGCATGCACGCATAGCATGCCTGATAGGTGCTCGCCTGTACGGCAGGCGCAATGGCGCTTGCGCGCATCCCCTCTCCATTCCGTCTCCATCTCCATCTCTCTTCTCGTCTCGGCTCGTTGGAAGGGAATCGTACTCATTGGGTTTTCCTTTTTTTTTCCTCCCTTTCTTTCCCCCACTCCACCCTACCTACCCCGTTTTGCTCGCACAGGAACCTCTCAGAACAGGTCGGACTCGCGCTCGGCATCCCCGCCGGGCGCACGGAAGCGGGACAAGACGCGCTTTGCGCCCGCAGAAGTAGGAGTGGTTAGTGGGAGCGGGAATGTGGCTCCGGCGGTTGCGCGCGTTGCTGTGAGGTCGCAGGTGGCGGTGGCGTTTGGGCTCGTCGACAGGAGTGCGGTAGACGCGTTTGTGCCGGACGAGTTCCTCGACGACTCGAAGGAGCCAGCAAAGCTCGAGAAGAAGCACGAGCCAGAGCGACCAAAGGACCATCCGATGAGAGAGAACGAAGAGGAGAGGGATCGTAAGTTCTCCGTGTTTTATTTTGCGTGTTCTTTTGCGGTGCTCAACCTCTTTAGGCCGGAAACGTCAACCACTTCCGCCGCAGACCGCGATCTACCAGCAGGAAGGCAAGCACAGCAAGCCGGCGCCATTGCCACCGTCCACCATACCGCCCGTCTCTGCCCGGTTCCCGCCGCCCAGCGCTGACGCGCCGCTTGGGCCCAAGGATCCGATGCCGCCGCCCGTGTCGCGACTCCCGTCTGGGCCGCGCAACGGGCGGCCGGCCCAGTTACAACTCGATACCGACGACTTCCCGCCTCCCCGCGACTCGGCACCGCCCACACAGGCTCCAGTTACTGGGCCGGCGGCACCGATCCGCGCTGGGTCGGGCATGTATGCCGACCGTGAAGCGTTGGTGACGCCCGTTTCGGGCTCCACGGACGGAGGGAGTTTGCCGCGGGGGCCACGAGCGATGAGCGCAACGACGCCGGGCGGATCGTATGGGCATAGCGCACCGGCGCCATCGACTGGGTTTGAGGCCGCGTTTGGGCGTGGAGGCGGGAGGGGGCGGGATCGGTCGCCGCCGCCGCACATCGGTGGTCATGGTGAGCGGATGCCCCCGCGTGGGGCGATGGAAGGAGGGTATCGTGGACGAGGAGTGCGTTCAAACTTCCCTTTCAACACATATCTGTTAACCTTTTCTGCAGCGAGGAGCGGCGCACATGCTTTCGGGTACGAACAATATCCCTATCGGAAGCCGGCAGCCGTCTGCGAGCAGTGACCCGCCCAGTGAAGGACGGTACTCATCTGGACCGCCTCCGGGTGCCTTCAACGGAGAGCATGGATTCGGTGAAGTCGCGTACCACGGTCGCGGAAGGGGACGCGGAAGGGGACGCGGACGTGGGCAGGACTTCGTTGCCGTGTGTTATGTCTCTTTTCATGCGTGGATTGCACTGACAGCATGAATATCAGTCGGTATACCACAGAGACACCTATCGGCCTGACAATGGTCTCGATAATCGCTATGCATCTCCTCCTGTGAGTTGTTCTTCGTTCCACACAGATGGTACCGTTTTCTGACAGGACACATTTTCAGCTCGAACGAAACGTTTCTCCTTCATATTCTCGGTCGAAGGACTATTATGAAGAAACGGTACGTGATGATACACTTGGAGGGAGCAAATCTTTGACACGTTGCTAAGCCTCATTTTGAGCCCGATTCAACATCGCACAGACGTTCCAACTACTCGGAAAGCGGGAACTATCCATCTCCGGTCCCGCCCCCGCTGTCGAGACAACCTTCAACCCCGGTCACTTCGAGCTGGGAACACAACGACTCGCGCCATGAACGGCCGGAACGGTACCCCAGGCGCCCTGAAGACGGCCCTGCTTCAGCGGAAGGTTCCAAGATCGACCGTGACCAGTATCCGCCAGAACGCGACGAACCGAGCCGTGCCCATGAACCAAGTCGCACTCACGTCAGTCTTGAGGATCGATTGGCACCGTCGCCGAGCGAACGCTACAACCCTTCTCCCCAAGAGTCCCGCCCTGCTCACCCACTTCCCCTTAACCCGTCCCTCCGTTACTCGCCCGACCAGCCGAGGCAGTCCACGAGCCAGGGAAGTCATCCCGAGACATTCCGTGGGCATCGTGGTGACCTTGCGGAAGGCGAGCGCCACGGCTCATTCCGCAAAGAGCCGCCGAGCGACAATCCGCTCTTCGAGCGCGTCGGTGGATACGACGACAACTCGGGCCGCTCGCAGAAACCCCCCGTTCGCATCCGGCGGCCCGACCCGACGTCATTGCTCGACAACAATTCCGCGCTGCCCCTCGACGCACCCTTGGCATCCTCATCCCACCGCCGCGGAGCGGAGGATGCGATGACTTCGGAACACGCACAGCGGCCGCCTGGCCCGCCGAGGACTGCGTCACTGCTGGAGCGTTTGGGCGAGAGCGGCGGGGATGTCAATATAGATCCGCCGCCGTCTTTGCGCGACAGGGTGCAGGTACCGAGCAAGCGGGATTGGGAAGACATGGGCGGCGGTATGGACTCGAGTCCGGATCCATACAGTCGTGGCGACGGGCACTTTGACGGGGACGAGGATGGAGCATCGAAGCGACGAAAAAAGAACGGCAAACCGAAGCGCGGGAGGAGGGGTGGGCCACCTTGAAAATATGATGCCTCCAAACGGGACTATTAGTCTACTTTGATTTCACTCGACTCGGCTGTCTCGTGCTGACAACTGTCTGAGCTTCGGCCTTCTGACTGAGTATATAATATATTATTTCATGAGTAACATTTGACTTAATACAAAAAGTTGGTGCTACGCAGAGTATTGGCGCAGTTTACTTAGATGGGTTGATGACGCGGGTCACACAGAGGTTGTAGTGGTTCAAGATAAAGTTGTTATTGTCATCCTATATATGGGTACTGGCAACGTATCGGGTTGTGATGGCGCTTATGTAACGCTGTCAGACACGGAAATCCTGGCAAATCACTATGTATTCTGCGAGGCAGAATTTGGAATTTTGACCTGATTTTCGGCATTTTCAGACTAACTGTTCTAAGACAATTTTCAAAATTCTGCCTCGCAGAATACATGTACATAGATCCCATATGGCTTCTCCATATTTTTCCGGCATCAAAATCCGAGTGTGGAGGGCTGCACCGACCTCCGGAGTTAGCTGCAAAATCGTGTTGATCAGTGATTACATAACACATCAAACGCGTCGCGTCCTCCCATTTTGCGTGTATATTTCCTCCTTCTTGAGTTTGGAGCCTTTCAGCGCATAATTTGACCTGTATACCATGGACCGGTTAAATCACATTTAGCCGCGGTCTATGCACGTGAGGACGTGATCGTCTTCGACGCGTCGCGTCTTTTGTTCTTTGTGCTCCGTAGTATATATACTTCACCTACTCCTCCGTTTCTTTCCTTCGTGCTCTCATCATCTCATATCTCACATACAGCTCGATAGTATTTGTACTTTGTTGCTATTTTTCCTCTAGAGCCCCAGCCTTTGTCGCTCAACCCCAAAGTGGTGTTTCACGAACGGCTTCGATCCAGAGCACCACCATCCGCCGCTGCTATCTCTGCCCGGCTCTGTGTCAGTCACGACAGGGTCTTTGATTACAACAGCCCGCATCCTAGGGCACCTCACCCCACCCCCGCTTCTTTCCCACCGCCGCTGTCGCCCCGTTCAGGTGTGCTTTCCCCAGCGATCACGGCCTTTGTCGACGATCCATCACCACGCCAGGCTGCCCGGGCCAAACTTCTTTCATCGCATCGCGTCTTTGATACCGCCATGCCTGATACATCTGGTGCCGCCAGCTCCTCCTCCTCTTCCTCCAACCCACCAGTCTCCGCAATGCCCTCCACCGCCCGCAGATCTCGTGACGGCCCAGAACCAGCAAATTGATCGCCTTCAGAAGATGGTGGATGCGCTTTTGAATCTTGCGCCGCAGTCTGTGGCTCCTCCTCCGGCTGCCGCTGTCACGCCGCCGGCGCTTCCCCCCTTTGTGGCTGTTCCCCCTCCACAGAGTAAGTCCACTCTATACGCTGTTTCCTTCCATCGAGGCAGGCATGCTCTTGGAGATCGCACGGCATGAGCTAAAGCCTGTGGACTTATTCAAGCTTGATTCGTGCTTTCGCAACAAGTTTGATGTGGAGCGTACCGAGGATTCAAAGACCCGCACCGGTACTGCTAGGGACTATCCATCTCTTCACTCTCTCCTCATACCCCTCACGACATACTTCCGGGTTCTCCAAGCTTTTGCAGCTTTGGCAGGCGACACGGCTTCGATGTGCATCATCGGGGACGGCGCTGGCTGGTACACCACCCACCTATGAGTGGTCGGCTGTGGTGCAGTACCACATGCAGTTCGACCTGATTCGTAGGCGTGAGATGGCCGATGGCGACTACTCCGGATGGAGCCATACTGACGCTGATTTGATCAATCAGTATCTTTATGATCGTCACCGCTCTCCACCTCGCGACGGCTCCCAGCGCTCCTCCTCATCGTCGAAGACAAAGCCCGTTAGCAAGCAAATTTGCTTTGCTTTCAGTAAGGGTGAGTGCGAGTCTTCCCCCTGCCTGGATGGTCGGGTCCACAAGTGCCGAAAGTGTTCTGGTGACCATGGCGAGAAAGCTTGCAAGAAATAAGGATGCGGCAGAGCGAGTAGAGTTACTCGCACCCATGCTGCTCGCTCTTGCCTGCAGCATGATCCCCCGGTTATCTTGTCAACGGTTTCCTCGTCACGGACTTCCCCACCATTTATTCCCCATTCAGACCTCTTCCCTCCGGCCGCCCCGCCTCCAACGCGCCCTAATTCGGATCCCCATTGTAACGCTCCCATGCCACCCGACCATGGTTCCCTTCCCATTTCCACACCACTTAATCACGATGCATGGGCCTATTACCTTACCGCTACCCCGATAGAGCATTTGTGTCGTCTCTATTGCAAATAATAAAATTTGGTGCACACATCGGTTTTTCAGGGTCGGAGTCCTCGCGTCCCTCTCGGAACCTAAAATCGGCAGCAAAACACTCGGAATTCATTGATACAACAATCACCAACCTTGTTGCTAACAGGCATGCCGCGGGTCCGTTCATCCATCCCCCTCTCGAGCATTTTCGCTCCTCGCCCCTCGGAGCAGTGGGCAGGAAGCGTAATCCTCACAAGCTGCGTATTATAAACCACCTCTCCTGGCCCCATGGCTCCTCAGTCAACGACGGCATTCCTGATTCCGAGGCTCATATTTCATATGATATGTTTGAGCGTGCCATGTCGGACTTGATCGCGTCCGGACCGGGTTCCCTTATGGCAAAGCTGGATTTGAAGGAGGTGTTCCGCCATATTCCCCTCCGTGCTGCGGACTGGCATCACTGTGGCTTTACCTGGGGCCGTCAGTTCTATATTTTATTAGTCCTGACTTTTGGCCTCAAGTCCGCTCCATATATTTTCAACCTCTTTGCTGAGGCTCTCCACTGGATTATCCAGCAGCATATTCCCTCTCATCTCCGCCACTATCTTGACGACTTCATCTTGTTGTTTCGTCCCGCCACCCTCCCTTCGATCTGTGATGCAGCGGTTCAGTGGGTTATGGCACTAGGCCGGGAGCTCGGGCTTCTCTTCCAGGATTCCAAAGCCGTGTACCGAACTGGAGTTTTTGGGCCTGATCCTCGACTCCGTTTGGATGGAGGCGAGGCTTCCAGCTGATAAGCTGGCTTTTTGTTATATACCGTGCCGGAATGGACCTAGGACGAGATGGAAGATGGGCCGGAGGTTCCGGAGGCTCCGGTTAGGACCGGAGGTACCGGAGGGCCCGGAAGAGGTCCGGTGCAGTATAAAGGAAGGATAGCAACACCACAGGGGGTTAAGGGTGAGCTAACGCCTTGACTGACGAATAACCGGAAGTCGAGGTACCGGAGGTGATAAGGAGGTACGAAGACGACTCAGATCAAGAGGAAGAA
This sequence comes from Mycena maculata, assembly GCA_029448575.1. Lineage (NCBI taxonomy): Eukaryota > Fungi > Basidiomycota > Agaricomycetes > Agaricales > Mycenaceae > Mycena > Mycena maculata. Next base: position 8,455 of record JARJLG010000291.1, on the reverse strand, counting down.
CCAGGCAACGATTAACGTTAATAATCAAACTGAAGTACATGAAGTAAAGACGTAGTATTTAAATGGAATACCTAATTGTATTCCCAAATAGGAAGGAGAGTGGTTCATGACAATAAGACTTGTCATGAGGACTGATGATAAGTTGTAAGACAATTAAAAGGAAGATGAGAAGACGGATAAACGGGAAACGCTCAGTAAGCCTTCATTGCGTAAAAACCCGATGCTTCCGGAAGGTCCGGAGGCTCCGGGATATGACCGGAGCTCTGGAACCTACCGGAGCGACCGGAAGGTCGACGGGAGGCTCTGGGATGTTGCATGGATATAACAGTATCCCCCTCTTAGGTTCCTCTCCCATGAGGAACCCAAGAGATGACGAGTTGGTCGAACAATGAAGGAGCGTGGGAAAATAAACAAGATCAAAAAGTCACGTGCTGTTGGTTTTGACTCAGACGTTTCTTTCTTTCCTACCACCACCACCTCCGGTCACCAAACACACAACACAATGCAACACGGCGGAAGCGACAACGGCACGCGCGATGGAGGCTCGGGCGACGACCGCGACGACGCCGGCAAGGGGAAGAGCTCCGGGAAGGGGAAGGCTCGCGCGACGACGTCGGAGCTGCGCGACGAGGCAACGCAGCGCTTCTACGAGGAGCGCGAGGAGCGCCGGGCTCGCCTTATCTCCGCCTATGAGGAACAGGCGCAGGAGGCCGCGCAACGGGCGGAGGTCGCGAACGAGGAAGCAGCACGAGCTCTCCAGCTCGTGCACGACTTGGAGCTCCTCGATGCGGAGGCTCCGGAGTTCGATGACGTGCCCGTCATCGAAACGTTGAAGTCGGCGTCCCCGGAGCGCGCGGAAGGTCCGGGAGGTGAGGAGGAGAATGACGACGACTTGAATGACGAGGTGGATAGTGATGTGGAGCAGGAAGGAGACAAAGGTACGTCGCAGTCCATACCGGAGGTTCCGGTACTAACCTAATATTTTGCTTTTTCCTAGCCTGCGATTCCTGCCGCAAGAGCAGTGAGGTGTGCGTCGTGGAATACGGACGCACTGCGTGCCGGCGCTGCCGCGCTAAGCACATCCACTGCAGCCGCGCCCGCCCCCTCGGTCCACCGCGCATCAACAAGCGCGAGATGGCGAAGGCCCGTCGACAGGGTTCCGGACCTGTCGCGGGGCCCTCGCGGACGCGCCGGAGCACCCGGAACGTCGGGGGCGACCGGAGCGACCGCGAGGTGCGGGCTCGCACGAGGAAGGAACGGGAGCGGAGGGCCCGGAAGGCGGAGGGCAAGGAAAGTGTGCGAGAGAAGCTCCGGGAGCTCGATACCCACGTCGGATACCTCGGGGAGCAGGTGGGGCGCAATATGTTGCGCTATAAGCTGGCATACCGGGCGTGCCAGCTTATCCTCAAGACGCTCGCAGCGCCGGAGAGTGGTCGGGAGGTGCCGCCTGGTGTTGAGCGGATGCTCCGGTGGATGGCGGCCGATATGGAGGCCTCCGAATGGGACTTCTCCCTTGCGGAGGCGGCGGAGCTCGACCTGGCCGCTGAGGAGCCGGAGATGGACGAGGGTGCGCGCCCGGCGAAGCGCCGGAGGTTGATGAAGCGCGGAAGCCCCGAGGTGGCGGAGAAGGAGGGGGAACCCGTCGAGTCGGAGGACTCGGAGGCGGAACCGGAAGCTCTGGTTGCACCCCGAGCCCGTTCCGAATCCTGGCCGGAGGGTTTCCGGTCCACGGACGACGGGGAGGATGAGAGGATGGACGTGGACGTCCCCGAGGTTCCGGAAGCCCCGGAAGCACCCGCGGAGACGGAGGAAATGGGGGAAGTCGTGGAGCTGGATGTGGCAGAGGCGCCGGAGGGGCAGGGAACGCCCGAGGAACGCACCACGGGCCAGGCGGAGGCGAGGACAATCACGGTCCTTACCTTCAAGCCCGATCCTGAGCCAGTGCCGCCTCCGCCTCCCACTCCGCCACCTGTACCGGAGGCTCCGGTACGGGTGAAGAGGGAGTCGGAAGAGCGAGAGTTCCAGACCTTGGTGCTCCAGCCAGGAGCGCCAGCGGGATTCCACGAGGAAGACGGGGTGTTCGTCTTGGACGACGAGGACGAGGAGATGGGGGAGCCGGAGGCTCCGGGAGAAAAGCCGGAGGCGTCCGGAGGCGAAGACGAGGGTCCAAAGTGACCAATGGACAATACAGAGACAATTGTAAATAATGAATGTTTTGTATTTGTGGATTTGGAAGAATTCTTTTTCTTGAGTTGATTTATGTTGAACTTGAGTGAAATGGAAAGGATCCGGAGGTTCCGGTTAATCACCGGAGGGTCCGGAGGAGGAATGGTCAGGATTCCGATGTGACGGAATAGAAGGCAATGTTCCGGAGCAGTTCCGGAACCGGAACGCATCGTATACGATACGGGTTGGGTTCCACTGTAGGAACTGTCGGATTTAACGAATGAATAATTGGAGAAATGATAATGATTGGAATATTGATGAATGATAAGAGGAGTGTTATTCCGTTGATTGGAAAAGTGACTAAATCAGGATGTTGATTGGTCCACTCCGTCTGTCGATAAGGAGTGTGATGCCGGAAGGGAACCGGAAGGATTCGGAAGCGATCCGAAAGGAAACCGGAAGGAATAGACAGAGAGCCGGAAGGACTCCAGAGGGATTATCCGGAAAAGTACCGGAGTGATTCCGGAAGTGTACCGGAGGCAATCCGGAAGTATACCAATGGATAGGCGGTAAAGAAGGGAAAGTGGTTGGGCAGATGAGTGATTTAAATGAAGTTGCCCAAGATCCCGAATGGGATAAGAGAAGGTGATGTGAACTGAGTACCGATGCAGGAGTTGATCGTGACGACTCTCGGGGAATCAGATAATACTCAATATGTGCCCGGAAGTGAAGGGATGGGCGAAGATGGGTGGAATAATCGGAGGGATAGATTGATGCACCCAGATGCGCAAATGTCGTATGAATAACAGAAGGTTGTCGACCACTATGTCTGGGAACTCCGGAGGTTCCGGAGGATCCAGAGCTCACGGAAGGATCCGTTGATGCATGGGTGAGGGTTGTCGGATGGTTCTGGTACCGGTTGGATAATTGGCGGATGGTCCGGAGGGTGAACGATGTCCGGAACAAGACCGGAATACCGGAATACCGATGAATGATACCCTGGAATGCGTAGTGGTAGTTGGTCGAAGATTGATTGGATCTGAAATCGAATAGCGAGCGCAATTGTGCCGTCTGCAGAGAGGAAGGCAAAACGACAAGAGATGGACTGAGAGGATGTGTTCCGCGTGGTATGCTGACTTTTTGATCAATAGTCTGCACTTCTTGCGAAGAAAAGTTGAAAATTATCGGAGTTTTTATAGGCTTATCCCCCTCTTAAGGGTAGACGTCCCATCGTCTGCCGACAATTCCACATCCTCTGAGTCGCTCCGGTGAGCGCCGGAGAACTCCGGAAATTTCCGGAGAGCCCCGGAAAGGCCAGAGAACCACCGGAAGGTGGGAGGATCGAAGTATCCCGACAGCTTGAAAGCAGGAGAAATCTCGACTACAACGAGAGCGGTAGGGATTAATGGTCGTAACTCGGAATTTGGAATCTTGGGCTCCGGAGAAGAGCTGCGGAAATCGGAGATACCAGAGGTTGATTCGGAGCGTCGGAACGCCGCAAGGCGAGGATTCCAAGATGTGGAGAGAGGTTCCGAGAGGTCCGAGCGACCGAACTCGGAATACGACCGGATGAACACCACCTCCGAAGATACATGGAGGCGGAATGGGTGGAGCTGTTCGCCAAAGAATAGAATGGAAAAGCCGAAATTTGATGGACAAGCTCCAGGTGCCCGAAAAATTCTTCAAGCCAAGTACGTCCGGTTCAAAGACGTTGACTCCGAAAATGCAGACATCGATGAGTGCTATAATGGCACTCGAAAATGGATGGTCTGGGGGCTCCGGTAATAACGCAGTGTCCGGAGCCTCCGCATCAAACACACGATGATGCTGGAACGGAGGAATAAAAGGTGGGATAATTGAACGGTAGAACCGGAGGTTTCGAGGTTGCTGCCAAGTGAATAATTCCTGTTTTTGTACGATGTGTGAACTCCTTATCGGAAAGAATCCGGAGATGATCGGTGAAGCCGGAGAAAAGCATAGGTCTCCGGGGGCCATCGGAGGAAATTGTAACCCGGAAGAGAACGATGGACTCCAGGTGAGATCAAGGGCAAGATTTGGAGGAAGCCGGAGGAGAATGCAAGTCTCCGGAGGCTCCGGAATAGGTGCAGATGTTGTGCCCATGATCAATGAAGTGAATCCGGAGGACATTGGTCGAAAGGTTCGAACAGGAGTTTTGGATGCACAAGGAAAGTTTCCTGACTTGCGACGTGGAAATTGATCCGAATTCCACGGAGTCCAGGAATTGGCGTAACTTCGAAATGATTGTTGAAAGACGAAGACCGAAAAGGGCGAGGATGAACAATAAGGCTAATAGCCTAAATGTAAAATCGGGAAAGAGGTTAATTGCCCTCTTGAGAAGTGCGATCCGCGAGCGGAAGCCAAGCAAATGCCGGAACGCCCGGAGGACCGTGAAGCGAATAGCCTCGGGGTATGACCGGAGATTACACAGAGCAATATTGCTCCGGAGGTTACCGGAAGTAAAGTGCCCAACGGATGTCGACGAGACAACCGGAGTGAGCGGAAGGGTGTCCGGAGAGTATCCGGGACGATGTCCGAAACCGGAGAGTGTCCGGAAGGACTTCCGGAAGATGGTGACGAGTCAAGATCCGGAAAAGAGAGACAGATGTCTCGGAGATGTTCCGGAGGAACGGTGGCACGCAGGCCGATGAGACCGAAGGGACTCGAGGTGATGGCGTTAAAATTGTCGGTATGAGCAGCGGAGGTTGTCGGAGCTCCGGCGCAGCATTGCTCTACCCGTGATTGGGTACCGAACCAATATCCGACATTGCTGCCGGTCGTGTGCACACTAAGCCCCATGTGAATAAGGAACAGATCAGTTGGAAACTTCCGACTAGTCAATCAACGGATTGATACGGTGGAGTTTGCCGGTATCCAGGAACCAGATTGATGGGGAATCAGAATCGATGACGCCGAGTTCCGAATAGGAACATCACCAGATGATGGAATTATGACAGACGAGGCTGCCGATTAGAGGGAAGAAGATGCCGATGAGATCCGGAGGGGAGATTATATCCGGAACTTCCGTGAACGGAGCAAAACCCATAGATTCACAGATAAGTAAACAAAACAGATCCTGGAACGGAGAGGGAGTCTCCGGTCGGAAGTTGAAACCCATGGCAATTCTGAGATGATAGAGATAATGAGATCATAGGTCCGGCTCATGAGAGCGGGACTGTCGTGAGAGTGGAAAAGAATGGATGCGTGGTTATGATGAACTCGGAAATGCCTCCGGAGGCCGACGCGGACGACCGGAGCGCGAGTTTTCGAGGCTGCTGGTCAGTTAGGCACTGATATTGGTCGGAACGGTGGATTTGGCAGATGAGCTTGCGCCGGAATGAGCCGGACGCTTCCTACACTCGGCAACTTGGTGTCCAGAGCCTCCGCAGTACATGCAAAGACCCTGGACCTTCCGTCGTTCGTGTTCCGCAGGGAGAATCCGTCCGTTTTTACCGAGTAGCTTGTTGACAGACTCCGGAAACTTCGGGTGACGAGCCCCGGAGACTCCGGAGGCTTGACCGGAAAGTTCCGGTGCTGCAGACTGCGGTACGGATGGTGCCGAAGACGCGAAACTGAGGACGGAAAGTGCCGGTGACAGGGTGCCAAAATCGGAACTGCCGGAATCTCCTCCGAGGGATCCGGAATCATCCGGAAGTTGAGTATCCTCGACTTCGCCTTGCTCTTCATCGATTCGCTGCCAGTACCAATAGTCGATACGGCGTGCGATTGCGCGGACACCTGCGAGAGAGCTCGGATAGGTGTGCTGATCCATCTCCGAGGTGATCCGGAGAGGGAGAGCGGCGCGGAGAGCGTGACTGAGAGCGGAATCGCTCCAATCGAGAAGAGAAGCGATTTTGTCGAAGTTTACGAGGAATGGGATGATCCGGTCGGAATGTTTCATCCGGAGGCGTCGGTGCTGATCCTCAGCGACTCCGGTCGGATCCGGAGGACCGAATACGTCGAAAAACTCCATAATGAACAAGGAGAAATTTCCTTGCCATGGAAGTTCCTGCTGCAGTGCCTGGAGGTTGCGAATAGGCGTGCAGCGTCACCCCGGAGGAACGACAAGATGAATAAGTTCTTGTCGTCGTCCGTGCGGAAGTCCCGAGGACGCTCCGCAAAATGCAGGTAGCATTGGGCTAGGAAAGGGATGGAGTTTCGAGGGATCGGTACCGTAGAAGAATTCCGGATTCCGGAGGTTAGACCGGAGCGAACGAGGAGCTGCGTTGGAGGAGTATAGAATGGTATCCTGGAACTCTGTCCGTGAACGCATGATGAGCTCGGAGGACGCGATGAAAGGAGATTGGTGTGATGGGAAAGATTTCCGCCGATGCTGTCATGAGTCCCATGGAAACCGTAGTCCGGCGAACCGGAGTACGACGGAGGATCCACCGGTGGTTGGATATGATGTACCGGTTGGCAATAGTGATGGAAGACAGCGGATGGGACGGGATAAGTCTGTCCGGTCTCAGCGCTTCCAGAGAACACTCCGGAGATTCCCGGAACAGGAACCGGAGGTTCCGGAGGATACGCCAAGGGTCGTGGAAAGCCGGTATAGACCTGATGAAAACCTGAGCTCCATGGACCGATTGGACTGGAAGTACCCGGAACAAGGTACGGGGTCCATGGATTGGCAGAAAATACGTCGGAGGACGAAGTCGACTCCGAGGCATCACAAGGTGTGGCAGTGTTGTGACCAAGGTGACACTCCTCAACGCCCAGCGGAGAGTCCGCTAGCGATGGAAAGACAAGAGGAGTGGTGCCGAAGGAAGGATAAGACATAATTGCCAGCCAAGACAGTTGAGTTTGATTATACTGTTATATACCGTGCCGGAATGGACCTAGAACGAGATGGAAGATGGGCCGGAGGTTCCGGAGGCTCCGGTTAGGACCGGAGGTACCGGAGGGCCTGGAAGAGGTCCGGTGTAGTATAAAGGAAGGATAGCAACACCACAGGGGGTTAAGGGTGAGCTAATGCCTTGACTGACGAATAACCGGAAGTCGAGGTACCGGAGGTGATAAGGAGGTACGAAGACGACTCAGATCGAGAGGAAGAACCAGGCAACGATTAACGTTAATAATCAAACTGAAGTACATGAAGTAAAGACGTAGTATTTAAATGGAATACCTAATTGTATTCCCAAATAGGAAGGAGAGTGGTTCATGACAATAAGACTTGTCATGAGGACTGATGATAAGTTGTAAGACAATTAAAAGGAAGATGAGAAGACGGATAAACGGGAAACACTCAGTAAGCCTTCATTGCGTAAAAACCCGATGCTTCCGGAAGGTCCGGAGGCTCCGGGATATGACCGGAGCTCCGGAACCTACCGGAGCGACCGGAAGGTCGACGGGAGGCTCTGGGATGTTGCATGGATATAACACTTTTCTGCAGGATATTCTGCGGGACTGGTCTCGGAAGCGGCATTGCTCCCTTTGTGAGCTCCGGGAGCTTACAGGTTACTTGCAATTTTGTTCGCAGGTTATTCCCCGCTCGCGTTCCTTCATCCGTCGGCTCATCAATTTCTCAACGAAATTTCGTTCGCTGTTCCGCATTCCTTCGGGCGCTTTTGCGGATATCCACTGGTGGCTAGTTTTCAGCTTGGAGTGGAACGGTGTTCGCCTTCTCACGCCATCACAACCATCCGTGGAAGTTTACACCGATGCCAGCAGCCGTAAAGGCCTTGGGGGGATCTTCGGCTTATCTTGGTTTGCCGCCCGCTGTCCACGTCGCTACCGCAATCGCAATATTCAGTTCAAGGAGATCTACGCGATCCTCCAGGCCATTATTTGTTGGGGCGACGAATGGCATGGGGCGCATGTCACCTTTTATTGTGACAACCAGAATGTTGTTTCGCGGTTGAAGTCAGGTACTGTGCGTTCGGGCCATTCCATGCTGATCATACGCATGATTGTCATGCTAGCTGCCTGCTCAATTTTTCTTATTCCATTGTCTGGATTTCGTCTGAACAGAACGCGCTTGCTGATGCTGCTTCTCGTTTCCAGTACAGCCGTATCTCAACACCAAACCCTCCTCAACAAGGTCCCAAATTATTGGTTTGAGACACACTCTCACTTCTCTTGGTGTGCGGCCTTCTGGCTCTGGCACGGGCTCGCTGCCAGCACCCAGAAACCCTATTCCACGGGTCAAAAATCCTACATCGATTTCGTTTGCCTCTGCCCTGACCTGCTCACAGCTCCCGGACAGTATCTCCCCGCCACATTGCCCGCTATTGTCGAATGGGTGTCTTTCCTCAGTGATAAAGCCCTC